>JAJPUD010000828.1:332050-371776 GCA_023553655.1 Myrmecobius fasciatus
ATTACCCACACATATGTTATGCAAATAAAATAAAATTTAAAAAAAAAAGAAATGATGAGCTGATTGATATAGAAAAACATGGAGAAACCTGGACTTATGAAAAAAGATGCTATCTTCCTTCAAGAGATGACAAGTAGAAAAAAAACATAGTATGGTGTTACATAAATGTGTATATTTATAGATCGTGTATGTGTGTGTTTCTCTGTGTGTGTGTGTGTGTGTGTCTGAGCTTAATTGTAACCTTCTTTGGGAGAGGGAGAGGAAAAGTAAAGTAAAAAATACACACCAGAGAATAAAAGAAAATCTACAGCGAAACAAAGAAAAGCAGACAACTTTGAAAACAATGTATATTATTTATTATATAGGTTTTTTAATGGAAATTTATTACTTTATCTTAAATGTTCTGCTGTGCATATGGCAATGTTGGGTTTTTTTCAGTTTTTATTTTGTACTTAACTTTAAAATAAATTTTAAAACAAACAAACAAACAAAAAAAGATACAGGCCGTTCTGGTTACATAGCCATTCAAAAGAAGTTGTTCCCACCCCTGTGGTAGGGGAGTGCAGTATATTGTCTCCAGCTCCCTGGCTTCTCCCTCTAAGACTGATTCCATCTTAGGTGATCTTGGACAAGCATCCAAACTTAATTACATATATCCACTGACAGAAAAACCTAAGGAATGGTAACCTAACTTCTATAGGAGAGTATATTTTCCTAGCAAGTTGCTACTTAAAAAATTAAAACATGATACAATTTGAAACACTTCTAAATATTTTATATGTCTTGTCAACCATGCATTGTCCAAATATTCCTATGATCTATGTCTTCTGAAGTCCATCTTCCTTATGGTGGTCATCTCCTCCAAGAAACATCGTAGTAAATATAGTGAGAGCAGTTTCTTCATTGCACATGAAACTGACCAAGGACCAAGGATCCAGAGTTCTCTGGAGGTCATAAGACTGCTTCCCAACCTGGACATTTCCACTTTTCAGTCTATTTTCACTTACATTCAAGAAATGTTCATTCAAAAGCACAAAGAATAAAAGGCAGCTAGGAGAACATGGTCCAGGATAAGTTTACTTAAGACTCTAATTTAGCTTCCATACATCAATAACCACTATGTTGTGAGCTTGGGGAATATGTGTTGTCCCTTCTTTACTTCCTCATGGGAGGTTGACTATTAAAGAATAGCCTCTTATATTGGAAAATTGGTGGAGGTTAGAGAAATAGAAGGTGAAGTTACTTCTGTTTTTTAAGATCCATGGAGTTTGTCATCTTAGTTTAGTGATCAATCATATCTGATATATTTGATGCAACCTCATCATGCCCATAAATGTCATGGAAGTAGGGACCAAGAGACTACAAACAGATTGCTGCATCATCCTATATCAACAAATTTTTCAGGAATGACGACTTCTTTCTAAGAAAGTAGCCTGGGCATGATCAATGGGATACGGTCTTCATCACACACACACACACACACACACACACACACACACACACACACATACACACACACGTATAATCTGTTGTAGGGGGACAATTTTATTTGGGGGAAAAGGGAAAGGTTTCACATAGAAAGTAGTTTTTGAGCTAAGATTTGAAACAAAATAGGGATTTTTAAGGGGCACAGAGAAAGGAAATTTAAATAAATTTCCCTCACTCTTGGCTCTGAATGAAGGACAGGAAAAAACCCAGTTTGGTTGAATTCCAGAGCTTGTGAAGTGGGGTAATGTATAGTAAGTCAAGAAAAATAGGCCAGACAACAGTTGTGAAGAATTTTAAGTGGCAAACTACAAAGAGTTTCATCCCAAAGTCAACAGGGAACCCATTTATTGATCAAGGGAGTGACCTGATAAAGATCCTTTTGACAAATATTTAAAGAACAGATTGTAGAGGTTGAAGTCTGGATTTTTCTATCAAATTTCTACATGTCTCTTAACCTCACTCTCTTTTTTAAAGCTTCTTTTTAAGATTTTGTTTTCCTCATCAGAATGTAAACTCATTAACAAGAGAGTCTATCTTTTTGCTCCAATTATATTCCCAGAGCTTATCATAGTGCTTAGTACACAGTAAATGCTTAATAAATGCTTGTTGTTTTGAAAGAGATGAAGCAAGGAAAACAATTAAGAGAATATTGTAATAACATTGTTTTTCATGTGAGTGGTATTGTAGTTTATATAAGAAGTGAGTAAAGAAAACATATGTGAAATATTGTGATAGCAGAATTGACAATATTTGATATCTGATTGGCCATATGGAATAAGGGATATTTAGGAGGTGGAAGTTATTCTGCTGTTTCAAATATAGGTGGCAATGCCTGTGACAAAGATAGAGAAGTTTCAAAAAGGTATGTGATAATTAACATGTAGTAGATTTCCTGCTATCTAAGGGAGGGGTGGGGACTGGGAGAGGGGAATTTGTAATGGAAAGCTTTGCAAGGGTCAATGCTGAAAATTTTCCCATACATATATATATATATATATATATATATATATATATTGCAAATAAAAAGATTTAATAAAAAAGTCAATTAAAAAAAGAAACAAAAAGGTATGTGATTTTCAGAAAAGTTAAATGAGTTCTGTTTTGGGACATGTAGAATATGAGATGCCTATAAGACATTTGGTTGAAAATTTCCAATAGGAAGTTGATAATGTGGGGCTAAAGTTTAAGAGAAAAAATAAATAAAATAGGATTGGCTATATAATACATAATTAAGTAGAAGCAAAAATTAAAACCATGAGACCTAATGAACGGGGGGAGAGAAGAACAAAGAAAAGAAAAGAAAGAAAGAAAAAGATTGAAAGAAAGAAAGAAAAAAGTTGTAGAAGAAGAAGAAAGGAGAAGGGAAAAGGGAGGGGAAGAGGAAGGGGAATGGAAAGGAGAAAGGGAAGGGGAAGGGAAAAGGGAAGAGGAAGGAGAAGAGGTCCATTTTATTTTAGTTCAAGTATGGATAGACCTTATCACTTAGACCATAGAGCCTAATCCTTTTATATGTTTCAGTGGAGTTTTTTTTCAGATATTTCATTTAAAAAAAAATGAAAAGTAATAGTCAACAGGGATTCTCTGTCCAGTGAAATTTTTTTCCCAATCTTATGTGCGTTTCTTCAGGGTCTTGAGTACAATCTATATACAACTGGTACAATTTAATATTTTTCAGGGATAAAATGATCTTAATTTTTGACCCTTTCTCTATTTCCAAAAACTGATTCAATTTCCAGCCTCAAAAAAAATTTCCAGCCTCTTTCATATCAATGATACATTCCATGCTTGCATGTAAATATTATTCCGATGTCTATCCGGACCACAGTTGAAGCAAATACATGACTGTTCCTCTGCCAGTTCTCTACTGGTATTAAACTTGCATCATTTGGTAATCAACTGTGGCCCTCTGTTCCCTGGATTCCACCAGAATAATATATTTTTTTTTTGCTTCGGCAATTGGGGTTAAGTGACTTGCCCAGGGCCACACAGCTAGGGAATGTTAAGGGTCTGAGATCAGATTTGATCTCAGGT
This sequence comes from Myrmecobius fasciatus, assembly GCA_023553655.1. NCBI lineage: Eukaryota > Metazoa > Chordata > Mammalia > Dasyuromorphia > Myrmecobiidae > Myrmecobius > Myrmecobius fasciatus. The sequence continues at coordinate 335,570 of JAJPUD010000828.1, forward strand.
CCTCCTGACTTCAGAGCTGGTGCTCTATCCACTGCACCACCTAGCTGCCCCTAATACTTCCATTTTTCAACAGGTTCTTTGTAGGTTCTTATATTGGGAACTGAGTAGTAAGGTCAGGATTTGTGCTTAATCTCCATATCCCTACACTTGGAAAGATATATTGGAGGTAAACTGATATGAATTTTATTGAGTTTGATTATCCTTTGCTTCTTGGAAATCTTTCACAAATTGTGTTTTTGTTTTGTTTTTGTTTTTATTTTCCCAGTAATAGATAATACTTTATTTTAAGACTAGTTAGGCATGCTTGTAGATCTTGGAGGTATATTATATTCAGGAACATTTTTCTAATATAACCACATATGATTACTTGGGCATTATTTTTTCTCTATTGGTCTCTGTTACTGGCTATCTCAGTTATACATTTGAAGGTCTTTTCACCTTTTTACTGGACGGTAGATTGAATAAATGTGGCATATTTATTCCTCTGGTGTCTTACCATTATCATATAACTTTTCTAATCTCCAAAAGCATCCTTGCCATTCAATTTTGGATTTAAAGTCTTTTAGTCCATAGTGCCCTTAAGAGTTTCTAGCAATTGTTCCCTCATCCTTTTTACTTTCTTCAGATGTCTGTCAAGACTGTGATACTTCAGTCACATTTCTGACCCAAATATCTTATATTTCTTTCTGATGTAGACATGGTTCCTTGAAAAAAAAGTCCAGTTTTAGCCTTGGAATTCTATGGTGATGTCACAGCATGTCCTGTGGAGCATGGAAGATTGGTAGTTTTTATACTTGTTCTTGGAACTATGGATAGCTTTCCCTGTAAGATCAGTCTTAAAAAATCTGTCTCCAACTACTCTCATCAATTAAAAGAGTCTTAGGTCTATGCAGAATTCTCTTGTCCACTGTAAGAGACCTAATAACTAGTTTCTAAGGTTTTTCTATAAATTACCAAGATTTTTAGAAGAGACCACACATCCTCAGGTAACTTACAAAAAAAGCAGTCATGTTTTTCATATTGCTTAGTGAGTACTTCCTATCTCCTCAAAGTTTCAACAGCGTCTTGCAATATTCATTCCTTATTTGAGCTTCTTAAGCTCTTTGGCACTTCTTCAATTAGAAGTTCTTTGCATGGCTCTCCCAACATTGTTACATAACAGTGTTGTAAGAGTGCAATATCTATATCACTCATAATAGCCTCCATGTTTGTAATGTATTCTGTAATACATCAAGGCATCAATTTTTAAATATTCATTTTTTAAAAAGTTATATCAGAAGAAACAAACCTCATTTGTAAAGAAAACACACTGAAAAAGACTGTCCAATTGCAGTCCAGATTAACAGAAAAAAACACTAATTTTATCTAGTAGATCCCAACACAAGCATATGAAAGAAGAGTAGTTTTTGATAGAGGATCTCTCCAATGAGTTCCAGAAAATTCAAAGAGCCCCTAAAATATGCTGGATGTGTCCCTATATATAACAGCCCATAAGGACTCGCTTATCTAACTTACATTACCAGGTTGGCTCCCCATAAGAATGGCTCTTAAAAATCCTAGCATTCCTAATACATTATTAGTAGAATTGTGAACTGAGTCAACCATTCTGGAGAGCAATTTGTAACTATGCCCAAAAAGCTGTCAAACTGTGCATACCCTTTGATCCTGCAGTGTCTCTGCTGTCTGTATCCCAAAGAGATGATAAAAAAGGGAAAATGATCCACATGTGCAAAAATGTTTGTAGTAGCCTTTTTTGTAGTGTCAAGAAACTGGAAACTGAGTGGACACCCATCACTTGGGGAATGACTGAATAAGTTATGTTATATGAATGTTATGGAATATTATTGTTCTATAAGAAATGATCAGTGGAATAATTTCAGAGAGGCTTGGAGAGATTTACATGAACTGATGCTGAGTGAAGTGAGTGGAATCAAGAGAACACTGTACACAGCAACAGCAAGATTATATACAATGATCAACTCTGATGAACTTGCTCTTTTCAACAATGAGGTGATTCAGGCCAATTCCAATAGACTTGTGATGGAGAGAGCCATCTGCACCAAGAGACAGGACTGTAGGAACTGAATGTGGACCACAACATAGTGTTTCCACCTTTTTGGTTGTTGTTTGCTTGCCTTTTTTTCTTCCTCATTTTTTCTTTTTTATTCTGATTTTTCTAGTGCAGCATGGTAAATGTGGAAAGATGTATAGAAAAAAATAATTGTAGTGTTCTAGGAACATTCCTATAAATCATCTAATAGCCTTAGTTCTTTTGTAAAAAATAATTACCTAAACAGTATGCCATACTAAGAAGATCAGTTACAAAACATCCCTCAACATCAAGGATACATTCTCTCACAAATACCCCCAGATTCCATGACAGAGGATTTATGTGCACCAACTTAAAGCATGATGGTGATATGGCATATATATAGCATATATATGTATATATATATATATATATATATACATATATATATAATACATGTGGCAGAGAGAGAGAGAGAGAACACACATTAACAAGAACAAAACAGCATCACAGAGCCTTGATATTCTTTCTCCAGTAGGTCCCCACACTTTCTTAGTTATTCTACTATTCAATTGGTCCTGATTTTTGCACAACACACTGTACTGTTCAGATGTATTTGCTCTTCCTAGGGTCAGATGTCTTGACTAAATGAGACAATTTGTTGTTAGGCTAGGTCAAGAACATCATGGCATCTTTTCTAGCTCCTTACACAACCCTGCTCCTGCCAAATTAGACCTGGAAATCCACTCTATATCTGGACATCTATTTCCAGATCATTCCAGGCTAGCATCATTGCTACTGGATAGTAACTACTGTACAAGCCTGAGTAGTCTGCTCTGTAGCTGAGTAGTTTCTATCAGGCAGGACTGTACCATTGGGCTCTTCTCAAGCCATGTTATCTTTGCTGGATGGTTTAATGATCTGTTTTTTTTTCATTTCGTTTATCAGTGGATACCTTTAGGATTTTTCCAACTTTGTCCACTAGTTTGATTGGATCATGTTGGAATGTTATGGAGATCTTTCCTCCAAGGTAAGAACCTTTAGCTTAAGATCAGCAGAAGATTCTTCTCTTTAACTCCCCCAGAAATTCAGGATGGTTTGTCACTAGCTTGGCAGTCTTAATTTTTCTATGGATGAATTCTTCCTAACTCAAAAGCCCCTGTCTTCAGTAAGCCACTCCAGGTTTTCTTACGGTGATTAGTTTCATTTCAGTCATTTTCATTTCCTATACCCCTTTAGAAATCTTTGTGATTTGGGTGATTTGGGAAAAATATGTGAATATTGTCTATGTTCTGGATGTAAGTTCATTGTTTTCTTGGTCCCATCATATACAATTTAAGTATTTGAGTCTCCTACCCCTTTAAGGTGCTAAATATCTATTTTGCATCTTCAGACTTTCTCTTTACATTTCAATTTTTCTGTCTTTTAGTCCAAGTAAACCTTCTATGATTACTGAAGTCTTAGTGGAGCATTCCTCTTATGTTACTATTATTTATTATTGCTATTATTATTCATTTAGTATTAAATAGTTATTACTATTATTATTATTTAATTATTATTAAATAGTTTCTGTTTGTCTCAGAATATCTCTCCAAACCAGGTGTCACACTTCATGAAATTCTATTATTAATATTTAGTTCAACTCAATTTGATTTCATTTCCATTTGACAAATGTATTATATATCCCCTCTGTTCCTAGAACTAAGGTAGACATTGGAAAATAAATAAAAGGAACAAGGCATGGTCTGTACCTTCTAAGAGACATGACTTAGGACCAAATACACAACTAGGAAATAGAGTATAAAAGGAACAAATGAGGGAACAATGACCCTAAAGAATTAATAGCCACTTTGTGTTACACAAGCAATTCTGGGATAGTCAAGAAGTAACAGACTAATAATGTCCAGGGGCCAGTTCCACAGAAGAGGGATGATTTGATATGGGCCTTGAAGGATAGGTAGTTTTTGTAGAAGTGGAGAGAAGTAAGACTTTTAGGTCAGGGGAACAGTATGAGTAAAGATACAGAAGTAGAAAAAAGGTTGGCCTCTATGAGTCACAGTAAGGAATAGGACCTGAAAGACATATTGGGAAATAAAGGGTAATAAAGTAAGATAAGAAGATCCAGAATATGGATGTTGGAATGTCAAGTCAATCATGTCCCTTATCTACTTAGGAGCAGTATAGTAGAGAAAAAGTTATCCTAGGAATTTGGAATTATAATTTTTGCAAAAAAAATTAATCTATTTTCTTCTCCTTTTTCTTGGCTTGCAAGATTTTGGCCTGAACCATATAGAATCTTTAGTCTCAGATCTCCATTCATCTTACCAGTAAATGTATACCCTCAGAGGGATGTTATGAGGATGAATGAGATACATATAAAGTGCTTTGAACTCTTAAGATGAAAGGTTACATATCAATACAAAGCATTATTCTATAATTAAGCTGTTTCAAATTACCAATATATGTATAATCACAGAACATTATAAACACTGTTTTTTTTCTTTATAAGGAATCCAGAAAAGCTGATTTTTAAAAAATTCAAGATTGTTTTTGTGGGCTTAACATTAACCTTTCCTTCCAAATGTCATTAGCTGCTAATTAAGATGTTGATTTGCAGATTGTATATATGAGTTATTTGTGATTGCTTACAAGGTATTTATCAACCTACACCACTCATATTAGTTTAACTGAAGCCTGACACATTTTAATTTATTCAGCAGTTTCCTATTTCTCCATTTATTTCTCTCCATTTGTATATGATGAGAAAAATAAGGATAGGAACTAGATTTCAGAAGAATATCATAAGGAAACATTAGTAGTACATAGAAGGTATTTAAAATATTGTACAGTTAGCATTTGTTTCTGGTTGTCAAATGCACATATAGTTAATCTGAGTTGGTATAAGTCTTTATATACATAGCTACAAATCCCATAACTCACTAGCTGTATAAAACTGAAGCAATGGGACCTTGATGAGTAAATGCTATCAATCAGTCTAGAATGTACATCTTTTATTTTCCAAGGTTAGTTTGCTCTTCTACAGGGCCCAGGTCTTTAAGGTTTACCAAATAACTTGTTCCCTTCTAAAAATCAACCCTTAAATCAAAGAAATAAAGGGATTATCCTGTTACTGTGAAAGATTCTGCAACATAGGGGACATTTCCACAGGACTTTTTAATATAATTTATGAATATTTGCTAGAAACATAATTGTCTTTTCTGCTGACATTTTCAAAGCAACACTGTGATTTGTTGGGTCTCTGGAGAGTCCAAGTACAAAACTGATAATTATATTAAATATACATAAACAATAAAGAGTGTGTTTACATAACTATGCCCATAAATATCTGATTGAACAGTCATTGTTCTCAAACCCCTTTTAAGCAGCTCTCTGAGGAATCCAGTTCTAATGACATGATGGTTTAAAAGATGTTGCTCAGTCTTGTTCCATATTTAATTAACTTTCCTTTTTTAAACTTGTGATGGCAGAGACAATAACAAATAGCTCTGAAAAGAGAGAGCGCTTTGAAACATGAGTGAGACCTTGTCGGGCTTTGTGCAGTACACACAGAAGGAGAGAAGCATGTAAGAGTTGGTGGCCTGGGATCCCCTCCTGTCCCCTGGGAATCTATTACAAGGACAGTCATAGCTCACTAGGCACACACATTCTCACACACACATACACACACATTCATACTCATATACACTTACATTCATACACACACACTCATGCTTTCTCACACACACATACACACAACTCACATTCATACTCACACACACATTAATATACACATACACACTCACACACACTCACACTCACACACACTCATACTCACAAACACACACTCACACTCAAGCATCTATATACCCCTACACATTCATGAGGACAGATTTCTCTCTGGAATTATTTATGTTGTGAGAAAACTGCAAACTTCCTCTCTATATCTCTCTCTATTCTTATGTGTGTATACATATATATATATGTATATATATATATATACACACACATATATATAATGCATATATCCCTATGTGAATATATATAAATATGTATATATATACATCTAAATATGTAACAATCTGAACATATTTCTATATATACAAATATATATACATATATGTATACATTTCTACACACATATATACAAATAATCACAGATATAGCTCAATCAACAAACAATAATTAAATGCCTACCATATTCCAGGCACTGTGTTAAGCACTAGATTATACAAAAAGAAGCAAGGCCTCAGGAAGCTTGCAGGCTAATGGAGGAGACAATATACAAATATATATAAAGCAAACTATATACTGAATTATAAGGAAATGATTAACAAAGGGCAGACAATATAATTAAGAGAGATTGAAGAAGGCTTTTTGTAAAAGAGGAGATTTTAGTTGAGGTTTAAGAGAGCCAGAGGACAGAGCTGAGGAGGGAGAACAATCCAGACATGAGGGACCATCAGAGAAAATGCCAAGAGTGAAGAAATGGAATGTAATGTTTGTGATACAGCCATGAGATACAGGGTCAAAGAGTATGTGTCAAGGAATAAGGTGTAAGGGGACCAGAAAAGTTAAGAGGGAGCTCTCTAAATGTGTTATATATTGTAATTATATGTGTGTGTGTGTGTGTGATATAAAATACTATGTTATAATATAGTACTTTTTCCGTGGAAAAGTCATTTGATTCCTGTAGGTATAATTTTTTTCATTTAAAAAAAGGAAAGAATGGATAGGTAATCTTTAAGGGCCTTTCCAGTTTGAATGGACAACCATTGCCATGTTGTTTATTCTACCTTCTTTTAAAGTTCCCATTAATTCCAATAGGCAAAACAATTTTTAAAGTATGGTACAATCACAACACCAAATACTGTAGGTCCTTCAATGAGTCACTGAGCTCCTAAATGGAATTTGAGTCCTTTAAGAAAACATTGGCAGCAGGATTGTTCGTGGGATGTGTGTTGGGGGAAGGAGCATTTATTTAGCACCTACAATTTGCCAGGTACTGTGCTAAGTACATTATAAATATTGTCTCATTTGATCACCACTATAACCCTTTGAGGTAGATGCTATTATGATCTTTCTTTTACAGTTTAAGAAATTGAGGCAGAGAGAGTTAACTGACTTGCCCAGTGTCACACTAAGTATCTGAGAGCATATTTAAACTGACCCCAGCTCCTGAGCTATCTACTGTGCCTCCCAGCTGCCATGGAAGAATTTATTTCCATTTAGTACATGAATCATGGGTTCTCAAACGTAGACATCATCCTGTTTTTGTGCTGAACTATTTCTAATTGTCATCAATTATGATTCATTTACTTTTAGGTGTCTGACTTGTCATAATATTAACATTTCTAAGTCTTTCCCTTTGCAGTCTGTGAGAATCTGTTGTGACATCTCAATAAAGTAGGATTCAATCAAGGTGTGAATGAATTGTTAATCTTGTTATAAATAGAAGGTACCATATGTCAGAATGTAAGGGACGGCTCCCTCTTTGTTGAAAATAATGTTGGTAAAACAAAGCAAAAGGAATTTCAGAAATAACTGGTTTAGATCATAAAACTTTCAATTATATCAGAGCCAATAAATCTTCATTCAAGGGACTTTTTCTGCAACCCATCTTAGTCCAAAGCATTGGCTAGGAGTTTGAGGAGTATCCATGCACAGGCTAGAATTACTATCTGCAGCTGATCAGAATATTAGCACTAGTGATTTTAGGGTGTCATAATAACCAATATTTGATGGGTTTAAGTAACATCTTAGAGGTTTCAGGGAAAAGGGTATAGTATTTTTAATAATAGTAATCAGAAACAAGCACTACCAAATTCTAAAACAGAAATAAAAACTAACTCCTGGGCAGTTAATTCAGATGAGGCAAGTCTTGGATTGTTTATACTTCAAATTAAGAGATTTGAAAAGAGCCAGTCTTAGACATGCAGACTGTAGCTTTCTGACTCCCAATACATTCCATTACTATCCATTTGTTGGTGAATTCTGGTGATGTGGGAGATTCGTGAAAGGCTCTCCCTTTCAAAATCACTTTCCCAACCAGTCTGTCTTAGTGTATAAAAGTTTCAACATAGAGACTCATTGTTTCAGTTTAGGATACTTTATCCAGTGATGATTTAAAAATGTATTCTTGAGAAGAGTACCACAGTGGGCTATTCTCAGATATTAACACTTTATTTTAAATTAGATTATCTGAAATTAGTAAAGTCACTTGTTTGGAAACATCCTTTTAAATCTCTAGTTGTGCATACTGAAAGCAACTCTACTAAGCTTCTTTTGATCAAGGCATTTTTGTCCCTATTTCATCAGCTATTTTGTTTATGATGCTGTTCTTTATCCTTCATTTTCAAAGAGGACCAAGAGCATCATGAGATATCTTGATCACGTATAAATCGGATATAAGGGGTGAGAGATGAATAAAGTCATCAGTCTTACTCTTTTCCAGAGTCATCAAACTACAGTGGATCACCTTGGTATCTCTGATTTCTGACCAAGGTCTGAACATTCCATAGTGCCTGCTTCAGGATATGAAAGGGCTACTTGTGCTACCTACTGCCCAAACTGACACATACCCCTGAATACCCTTGTCTACTACATTCTTAAGAACATATATTCATGTGTTAGAAGGGACCTGATAAATAATCTATATAAACTTCTTTGTATTTATAGATGAGAAAATTGAGACCCTGAGAGACTAAATGACTTGACTAAAGTAATACAGATAATAAGCTTGAGTCAGGACTTAAACTGAGATATTCTAATTCATTAATTTCTTTATTCTTTCAATAGGCAATTATCAAATGCTTTGGAATTTAGGGACAAAAACAAAAACATTCTCTACTTTCAGGGAATTTTCATTCTATCAGAATCACAAAAAAGTAAAAATGATGTTTTCTTATTGTATCATGCCCTACATACAGATGAAACCTTGTTACCATTGACTGTATCCTAAATATAAACAACCAGGGTGAAAATTCCTTATCTGTGAATTGAAGGAGATAAATAGAAATCAGCCTCTTACACTATGATTTTTGACCCCATATGGGGTCATAAGATTGTGATTTATAATCAGTAAATATTTGATTTGTATATCTACTTTATATACCTATATACCTAAGGTCATATAAAAATTTCTTGTAAAAAACAGATTGCAAAAGAAAAATATTTAAGAAGCCCTGTACTAGAGGATGGTTAAAAATCTTCTCAACTTCCCAAATCTTTTTTTTTCTTTGATTTATTTTTTTATATATAAAGCTTTTTATTTACAAAACATATGAGTGACCTTTCAACATTGACCTTTGCAAAAACTTTTTTTCCCAAGCTTTTCCCCTCCTTCCCCCCACCCCCCACCCCTAGATGACAGGTAATCTAATACATGCTAAATAGGATAAATTATATGACAAATACAATACATGTATACATATCTATACAGTTATCTTACTGCACAAGAAACATCAGATCTAGAAAGAGAAGAAGAAAAAACAATCTAAGAAGGAAAACAAAATGCATGGAAATATTCACAGAAAGCGTTAAAATGCTGTGTTGTGGTTCACTCTCAGTTCCCACAGGCCTCTCTCTGGATGTATATGACTATCTCCATCGCAGAACAACTGGTTTGAATCACATCATTGTTGAAGAGAACCATGTCCATCAAAATTGATCATCATATAGTCTTGTTGCTGTGTATAATGTTCTCCTGGTTCTGCTGATTTCACTCAGCATCAGTTCATGCAAGTCTCTCCAGGCCTCGCTGAAATCGTCCTGTTGGTCATTTCTTACAGAACAATAATATTCCATAACATTCATATACCATAATTTATTCAGCCATTCTCCAATGGATGGGCATCTTTTCAATTTCCAGTTTCTTGCCACTACAAAAAGGGCTGCCACAAACATTTTTGCACATGTGGGTCCCTTTCCCTCCTTTAAAATCTCTTTGGGATATAGGCCCAGTAGAAACACTGCTGGGTCAAAGGGTATGCACAGTTTGATAACTTTTTGAGCATAGCTCCAAATTGCTCTCCAGAATGGTTGGATCCGTTCACAGTTCCACCAACAATGTATCAGTGTCCCAGTTTTCCCACATCCCCTCCAACAGTTATCATTATCATTTCCTGTCATTTTAGCCAATCTGACAGGTGTGTAGTGGTATCTCAGAGTTGTCTTTGGATTTCTCTGATCAATAGTGACTTGGAGCACCTTTTCATGTGACCAGAAATAGTTTCAATTTCTTCGTCTGAAAATTGTCTGTTCATATCTTTTGACCATTTATCTATTGGAGAATGGCTTGAATTCTTACATATTTGAGTCAATTCTCTATATATTTTAGAAATGAGGCCTTTATCAGAACCTTTGGATGTAAAAATATTTTCCCAGTTTACTGCTACCCTTCTAATCTTGTCTGCATTCATTTTGTTTGTACAAAAACTTTTCAACTTGATATAGTCAAACTTATCTATTTTGTGATTAATGATGACCTCTAGTTCTTCTTTGGTCACAAATTCCTTCCCCCTCCACAGGTCTGAGAGGTAAACCATCCTACATTGTTCTAATTTGTTTATAATATCATTCTTTATGCCTAGATCATGAATCCATTTTGACCTTATCTTGGTATATGGTGTTAGGTGTGGGTCAATGCCTAATTTCTTCCAGACTAGTTTCCAATTATCCCAGCAGTTTTTGTCAAATAGTGAGTTTTTATCCCAAAAACTGGGGTCTTTGGGTTTATCAAACACTAGATTACAATTGTCATTGAGTATTTTGTGCTGTGAACCTAACCTATTCCACTGATCCACTACTCTATTTCTTATCCAGTACCAAATGGTTTTGGTGACCACTGCTTTATAATATAGTTTTAGATCTGGTGCAGCTAGGCCACCCTCATTTGCATTTTTTTCATTTATTCCCTTGAAATTCTTGACCTTTTGTTTTTCCAGATGAATTTTGTTATTTTTTCTAGTTCAGTTAAATAATCTCTTGGGAGTTTGATTGGTATAGCACTAAATAGATAGATTAGTTTAGGTAGTATTGCCATCTTTATTATATTCGCTCGACCTATCCAAGAGCACTTGATGTTTTTCCAATTGTTTAGATCTGACTTTATTTGTGTGGAGAGTGTTTTGTTCAACTTCCCAAATCTGATGCTTTGATGAATCCACATAAATTTTTTTATTGACAAGTTAACAGTTTGAATTTCTTGTGGTTGTAAGCTGACTAAGCGCACATAAGGGCATTTGAATTATTATGTGCAAAAAGATATTATGGTTGAGGTATAGGTATCAGAATGTCAGTAATGTAGATCCCATGCCCTCCAAGCTGGCGAAATACCTCGAATTCTGAACCTATCTCCCCTTCTCCTTTAGTCTACCTTGTTTAACTTTGGCAGGATCTGGTCTAATGACCTTCCTAATTTCAGATAGATTAATTTATGAATAAGTGACAATTTATGAAATAATCCACTGTGGTATTCCTCTCAATAGTACATTTTAAAATCACCACTGGAGATAATGCCTTAAAACAAACAATAAATTGCTAATGTTCACATTTTTAGATGCTCTGACAGATTTGTTGGAGAAATGATTTTGAAAGGGAGGAGGCTTTCACCAATCTCTCACATCATAGGAATTCACCAGTAAATGGGCACTAGATGGTTGTGCTGGGAATCAGAAAGCTACAGTTTCAATGTCTAAAACTGGTTCTTTTCAAATCTGAAACTGCAGTATAAGCAATCCAAGATATGTATTTTCAGAATTACTTTCCTAAAGTTTAATGTTTTTGCTTCAGTTGTGATTGCTTTTACTTTAAAAAAAAATACTATCCTCTTTCCCCCAAAATCCTATTAGATGTGACTTAAATCCATCAAATTTGCTTCTATAATTGTAGCTCTAGAGGTGAATACATAGAAGGAAAGAGAAGGGAAAGGAATAAATATTTAAATAGCACCTATTATGTCCCAGGTACTGTGATAAACATTTTGCAAATGCTATCTCATTCAATCCTCACAACAGCTTTGGGAAGAAGGTGCTATTATTATCCTCATTTTGCAGTTTAAGAAACTGAGGCAAGCAGACATTAAATGATTTGCCCAGAATCATACAGCTAATCAATGTCTGAAAATTTGAAATCAGATCTTTCTCATTTCATGCCTAGTATTTTATCTACTGAATCACCTAACTACTTTAAGAAGTCTACCAATCCAAATTCCCCTTATACTAGCTGAGGAAACTGAGATCTTTGATATTCACATTTAGAACTAATTTATGAATCAGAAGACTGAGGATATTTTATCTTCTTTTTTAAACTTTTTATTCTCCTTATTTTATTTTTTAATTAAAGATTTTTATTTTCAAAATATATACATGGATAATTTTCAACATTCACCTTTACAAAGTCCTGTGTTCTAAATATTTCCCTCCCTTCCCTCCACCCCCCTGCCTTAGATGGCAAGTAATCCAATATATGTTAAACGTGCAGATATTTTATCTTCTTAATGAGCATGGCAATAGAAAGAGTGAGTGAAGTTTTCACTAATTTATGTATATTTGTTTTCCCCAGCAAAACATAAGAAATGTTAGGGCAGAGACTTTTAAGGGATTTTCCCCAAGGATATACAGGTGGTAAATGACAGCCAGCAAAGAGGCTGAAAGTCCTTCAACCCCAGAAGCTTCATTTGGCCCTCTGCTTCTGCTTTGGAGATATTGGCAAATGACTCTTTACCCTCTTCCCCCTTCTACTATTAACTGAGATACATCCACAACCCTTAACTAGTTCTCATCAAGTGATTGCCAAGTGGGTGAATGTGAAAGACTGACAAGGACCAATCAAATCATAAGATTGTCCTTTAAAGCCAAAAGGGAAATTGAAGACCCTCTAGTCAAACCATCACAATTTACAGATGAAGAAACCGTGACCCAGTGAGTGATGATACATGATTTGTCCAAGGTCTCACAACTAACAAAGAGCAAAGCCATAATTTGAACGCCCCTTATCTGATTCCAAAATCAAAACACTCCATTGTACCATACTACTGCTGGAATGGGGTTAAAGCTCATCTCACATAATGAATCGGGATCTTGAAAATAAAAAAATAAAATAAAAATTAAAAAAAATTAAAAATAAAAAACCAGCGTCCCATACATCTATCAGGAACAGAGAGTACAAGGAAACCTATAACTGAGCCAGGAAGAAGAGGCTCACTAATAAGAGGTATGGGGTCAAAACTAAACAGACCTCACTAATATGGCAAATATGGGCAGCTAAGCAGGATACTGGATAGAGTGCCAGGCCTGGAATCAAAACAGCTGAATTTACTTCTGGACTCAGACATCTTATCTCTGTGCTACTGGGCAAGTCACTTAATCCTTTTCTGCCTCACTTTTCTCATCTGCAAAATGAGTTGGAGTAGGAAATGACAAATCACTCCAATTTCTTTGCCAAGAATCCCTAAATGGGGTCACAAAGAATTGGACACAATTGAAATGACTGAATAACAATCATTTTTTAGGATCAATAAGTAATATAAATAATTATAATGCTTTTACTCCACACCCCCAATATAATCCTAACATTAAAAAAAGACAAAAAGAATGAGACAGAATAAAAAAAAATAGTGGCAATCTTTCTTTTATTTCAGTTGCACAAGAGAAGGAATATGACAGATATGAAAAGGAGGACCATTCACGAACCAGGAAAGTTAATGAGCAGGTTTATTTTTATCAAGAAAAAGAGAGGAAGACCTTTCATATAATTGAGTGGACCACTTTTGGACAATTTACGGAAGGATATGGACAAAAGTTACACAAGATAAAAGTACAATTGGGTTGAAATTGTATCAGTGGCTAATGTATTCATAGTTCATTGAAGTGTGGAAATCATGTTCCATTAATCAATGGGGAAATGCATGGTAAAGATTATTTGGATAACACTAAGAAGAAAGAGAAACAAAAGTAATAGTGTGGGATTATAGTAGAGACTAATTGGTCAGATGGAAAACATATTTGATAGGTTTCAGATGTAGATTATAACATTAGGAAAGCAAGACCAAATATGGCAATGACAGAGCCTTCAACTACCCAGACATTTTCTGAAAGTCTCTTATCACTAAGAGAAAAACTTTTGATAAATTCTTAATTTTTCTTGGTGAAAATGTCATCGAATTTAAGAATTTTAACATTTGAACAGATCTTAGTGACTCTTATGAAACCTACAAATGAAAGTAATCCCCACTGTAAAATACCTTATGAGAGGTCATCTATCCTTAAAGAACTCCAAAGAGGAAAAAGTTCTCCACTTCTAGAAGTAACGCAGTCTTCTTTTGATAACTTTGAATTATTTGGAAGATTTTTTCCGTAATATAAAACTGAAATTTGCCTCTTTGTCACTTCCACCTATTACATCTGATTCTTCCTTTTGGGGCTAAACAACATCATTATCATCACGATCTTTATAACAACTAACATTTAAATAATTAACATTAAACAGTGTGCTAAGCAGTTTGTAAATATTATCTCATTATATCCTCACAACGGTGTGAGGTTGGTGCTATTATTATCTCCACTTTATAGATGAAGAAACTGAAGCAATCAGAGGTTAAGTGATTTTCCCACTCACTCAACTAGTAAATGTCTGGGTAGGATTTGAACTCAGGCCTCCTGGGCTCCAAACCAAGTTTATTCACTATGCTACCTTCCACATCAGTCCTTAAATACTTAATGTCAACTATTTTGTCCTCTCTAAGTCTTTTTTCCTCTAGGCTAAACATCCTCAGATCCTTTAAACAATTCAATTTCATCTCACCAAAAGTAGCAGAAAAAATTTGGGGGAACCACATTTTTAAAGGACATTGTTAAACTCGTGTTTACCCAGAGAAGAATGCCATAATTTTAGGAGGAGCCTAGAAGGCAAATTATTTGAGAAATATTCCAAGAAGCAGAAATACTTAAGATAGTGGAAAAAAGATTTAAGGAGAACGTACTAGTTTCTTTCAAATGTCTGAAAGTTTGTGTGGTGCCATTTTTCCCATCAAGAAGCTCAAGTCTCACTCTGGTGCTTTTTCAGTATTTCAAACTGCTTTTTATGATCCTGGCATTCCTAAACTCAAGATTCTGTGCAGGAACAAGAGTACAGATATTTTCACTCCATCCTTTTTCTTGTTCCCTAATAATGATGCACCAACCTTCTGATTGTCATCCCACCTTTAATCTTGGACGACATTTTCTAGTTCCTACTGGTAAGATGGAAACCACATTTGAAACCTCTAGTTATTCAGTAAATACTTATGGAGTATTTATTAATTAACATGTGCTATGTGCAAGTCTCTGAATGTATTATTTTTTTTTCATCATCATTATAACCACTACCTCCAGTAATGGAGGTTTTATTGGTGGAAAAATGGGAGAGCCATTCAGTGAGATCTGTGCCTGATGAGAGCCTAATTAGAACAATGGCCTGGACCTCCAGAATTTCTCGGAGTCTGTTTCATAGTTGTCATAAGAGGGATTCAAGGAAACAACAGAAAGCTCAAGGATTCAAATAAGGCCTGAGGTTACTCTTTCTTTCTTCACAGGTCATCACAAACAGAGGCAGATGGCTATGGCATTTCCGTCTTGCTGGGAGCTCAGATATTTTCTGGATGTATTTCAGCAGGGTTTGTATCCCTGCTCTCTCACTATAGGCAGCCTTCCTGGATGGAGCCCCAGCCACTAAAATTGTGCATTCATTTTATTAAACTAAGATGACTTGTGGCAAATAATTGAGGTCACTTGGACCTAGTTGGAGGAAAGCCAACACTGCCAAGGAGAAAGGCTGGTCATTTTCTCCTCCAGACTATACTTCTTTCTGCAAATCATTTCTTTTTGGGTGACCTATTTAAGAGGTGTCTTTTTAAGTTTAGCCTGCCAGTTCATTGAACAATTCATTTCTTTCAGTTTTATAAGAGTTAGATGATCCTGAAATGGCTTATCAAAGGACTTGTCGAAACTCCTTCCATAGGATTATAGAAATTGCTATGGGCTGAACCATGTTATCTCTTTAGGCCAATATTCCACTGTCTATGGAAGAAGAAAAAGACCTGTTATTTGCTTTTAAGGACCCTGAGATAGTTGTGTATGATGATATAATTAGTAATCTAATGCAGCATTTACTTAGGTACCAAGTGAGTGGTAGAGACAGCCAGGGGTTGTGATGAAGATAGAAAATTGAACTGATCCTTGACGGCTAATTAAGTCTTAATAGGCAAAAATTAGTGGGGAAGATATTACAAATGTGAAGAACAATATGATCAAAAAAGCAGAGACAGAAAAATGTGAGGTCTGTTTGAGGGATTTGCGGAAAGATTTTCCAGGGAACAGATTTCACATAGGGAAATATTCACATAAAGAAATGAAGCTAGAAAATTAGTCTGAAACCAGATTGTGGAAGAACTTGAATTGCAAAACTAAAGTATATGAACAAATATTGTAGGTAGGTGGGATCTGTAGGAAGCTTCTGTGACTTCATCACATAACACAATGGAGTTTCAGAAATTATGAATTGGGCCTCCGTTATCAGGTTGAATCAGAAAAAGAGAGAAACTAAAAGAAGAAAAAGTAGGAAGTTATTCTGAAAGTCTAACGAAGTGATCAGGTTATGAATTAAGATGGTGTGTGGTATGTATTTTTAAATTTTGTTTTGTTTTTTATGGTTTGGGATGCTCTTTCTCATCTTTCCCCTTGACACCTTTGGGGTCATTCATAGCCATATCTTAGAAGTCTTTTCTTGAGAATTTATTTTTTATTCTGATCTCTTTACCCACTCAGAATCTCAGGCTAGAGACTGATTAGGGACAAGCCACCAGTCTTTTCTTGGAACATTTTGGAATCTTAGCATCTCTTAACAGATGATTAGGTCACTATCCCCTTGATTATCTACTGTGAAATCCTACTTGTGCTCATTATGGATTCTATTATAAAATTTCTACATTGTAGCATTTTTTCCTCTTTCTATAACATTATAATTCTATAGAATACAAATTCTATAACATTTAGTGGATATCCAAAATCCAATTGCTCTGTATCTTTTTTGGCATGAAAATAGGCTTACTTTTTCCATATGGTTCCCCAAATTCCCACAACCCTCTCCATTTCTGGGACATTTCATGCCTTCCTAACTAGAATATGTAAGTTCTATCTCTGAGCCCCAACTATTACTGCCAAATTTGAATGGGAAATAATTACTTAGGGAAGTTTAGTTTTTGGCAAGCATGTATACATAAACATATACATATTGAGATCTCTTACCATCTTCAAATTTCTCCATTGTCTCATAATTTCTCTCTGTTCGTCCTGTGACATAATCATCAGCTAGGTGACCTTTCTGGATCCTTACCAGCCCTGCCGTTCCATGACCTGATTACACCTCCTGTTATTTCCTTGAGTATGGCACATGTATGGAACCCTTGGTACTTTTTGTCTTAGCAAGCTAGCACTCACCCTCTTGTTCCTTTAGCTAAATGGTACAATTCCTCTCCCTGGAATACTCACAATTCTCTCTGGGAAGTTTGAATGCCTCCTGTAATTTAGTTAAACAGCTTTTAGGTATCTCTGAGAAACTTGCTACTCATGAAAGGTAAGTGGATTCATGCACTTGATACTATCAACCTCTTAATGTCCATCTGGGGCTACTTGTGTCCATGTGACTTCATCTTTTCCCCAAACTGCAGTGAAGGGACAATCAGTGCATGAGTTTTCATCCCATTTGCTGTTGCTCTGTTTACTCTTCCTTTATTTACATAACTAGAGATTCAACATCCTAACATGTTTTGCAAGCTGTCATGACATGAGAAGCTAGTAATATGCTATATTTTGCTTGCTAACATATTTTTGACATATTTTAGCTTTTGATTATAAGATTGCATCTTTGCCTGCTACCATCTGTCTCAACTCAGTGGCACTCTGGCATTTACAAAAACAGTAGGGTATAATATTTCTTATATACTTGCACTTTCCTGTAAACATGCTATTTTCAGTCTTAACCAATATGTCATACTTTCACACATGGAGCCTGAAATGTTTGATATCTTGTGAGATCTGCCAGGGATAAGGAACATATCATCTTATCCAAGTTGGCTGGAATGGAAAATGTATTAATGAGGAGAATGGGACTGGTATCCAACTTTTTCCCAGAGCTGGCATATTATATGTGTTCTTGTCTGTGGACTAAGTTTATTCTTTGATGAATATAATTAAGATCTTCAATTGAAAAAAAAAATTTCTTGGACTTTGTTAAAATACAGCCCAAATTCTCGAGGTGAGCTTTTTTAGTGTAAAAAAGCTGTCCTTACACATTTAGCAAGAGGACATTTTTTTCTTCATGGTTTCTTATTCCCTCCTCTTTCCTCACTCTTTAGAGGAGACGACACAAGCTTTAGCCCAAAGGAGTATCTTGGTTCATAACTATGCTGACAGCAATAAGTGTGTAACACAGACAGACATGACTTTGTGTTCAAACAATGCATTGGGGGAAAGGCAAAAAAATTGGTGCAGGCCTAACATCCATTTGCTTAAATGAATTTCTTATGCTACTGAATTACACCCATCAGGCCAAGAAACTGTCAACTATTGACATTTTCTTTTCTCCCTATGTTCTGTGTTGAGAGCAGATATATTTGTCATGGGAATAGAGCCAGGGCTTGATACAATATATGTCTTTTCCAACTGGGGAAAATCTCCTATTATTTGTAATCTTAGTCAATAGCTCCATTGTTTTAACGTAAGAATGTGACATAATTTGGCTTTTACATACAAACCTAATAGCTTAAAAATGATCTTTGAACTTTTTAAAGGATCATTTTAAAAAGTGATATTAGTAGTTGTTACCTGTATATGACTTATTACTGAAAGAGAATGGCTATTGGGCCAACACTAGAACAATTTTATTTCTTATTGTGGTGGTGCTGAGATGACACAAGCAATATTTAACAGTACTGGATCATGAGTTTTTCCTGGGAACAACCCCATCTGGAATTTTGGTAGATGAGGAGGACAAAGAGTAACAGAAAAAAAAAAGATAGGCAAGGACATTATTTTTTCAGGATCATAACTCCAATACAATGGATGCTGAATTCCAAGTTTGCAAAACAGGGCTCTCTGGAAATATGATTTCATCCATGATTAACATTATTATTTGCTTTCTGAGAAAAAAGGAAGAACAGGTAGAGACAGGGCAGATTCCAAGTGGCATATGAATTTTCCTGAGGACCACAATCCTTCAATCAAGAATCAGCAAGATTTCATTGAACATCTCTTTTAAACTATTAAGTACTTAGATAGATGTAGAAAAAAGTATCAAGATATGACTTCTGACCTCAGAGAACTTAAAATTCAGCTGAAAAGACCAAACTCAAATACATGAAGCAATTTTACAAAAATGAAGTGCTGAACTCTGAGGTTATATTATTGGTATTAATAGAATTATATATGTATAATAAATGTTCAGAGAATGGAGAGCTTAGTATCTAGTGAAGTAGTCCCAGAGAATGTTGGATGAGTAGTTTCAATGAGTACAATGAAGGAAGAAAACTATAAGTTTGGAGGAATAACATGACCAAAGGCAAAAAGATGATAATGACCTCACTTGTAAGGGAACAGTGAGTAAATCAATTTAAATGGGTAATATATGCATTTAAGATTAGATAGTTATGATAGTTCATGGAGAATGGTGAAATACAGACAGAAGAGATTCATCATGGTTTGGTCAGGCAATCCTGCCTCCAATCTTGTCTTTCCCCCATAGATCCTAACAAACTAATCTTCCTAAAATGCCAGTTTCATCATGTCACTTCCCTATTCAAGAACTTCCAATGGGAAGCTAGGGTTAACAATTTGAACACTATTTTAACAATCACAGCGTAACATGAAGTGATGGGTGTCTAGATTAGAACTGGTGGCAATGGGAATTAAGAAGTTTTCAAATTAACAAATATTTGGTTAAAACTATTGTATAAAGTTTTATGCTAGGTGATCTGGGAAATATAAAGGTATTACAATAGTTTCTATCCTTGAGGATTTTGTTTTTATTATTATTATTATTAACAGATACACATATTTACACACATATACATACATACATAGATACAAATGTATATATATAGGTTTGTATATGTATATAATACATATACATATATACATATGCTACATCTATCAGCTTATTATATATATGCATATATATAATATATATGTGTGTATGTATATATATATATATATATATATATATATATATATATACAAGTCATAGGAGACTGGTTAACAGCCAATAACTAGTCAGCTCATTTCACATACATACATATAGACACACAAACATATGACATTCCTGGCTAGATTTGCTTTCATTTATTTGTCATAAACAAGTATTAAAAAGAAAAATAGTTGTTTTTGTATTCTGTACTATTTGGTGTTAGCAAACATTTTGAAAATTTTTGTTTATAAATTGTACAAAATAATCTACTAAAATATTTTACTGCTAAATATATCCTCATATCTGTATACATACATATAAATATATGTTCATACATTTGTATGTTTGTATAAATGTATGTACTTATTTATAGTTTTATATATGTATACATGCACATATACATATGCATATATACATACATACAATCAATCTTCATTATTCATGGATTCTGTATTTGTGAATTCACCCACTCACTAAAATTTATTTGTAACCCTCAAATCAATACTCAAACACTTTTGTGGTCATTTGTGAACATGTTCAGAGCAGGGAAAAATTTGAGTCTCCTGATGTGTGCATATTCCCAGCTGAGGCTGAGCAAGGTAAAGCTCTGCCTTCTTTTTTCAGCTCCAATAATATAAACAAGTGTCCTTTTCCACAGCCTATTTTGTGCCATGTTTTTTTCACATTTTTGTGCTTTTTCTTGGTGATTTTGCTGTTTAAAATGGACCCCAAGTATAATGCTGAAGTGCCTTCTAGTGTTCCTAAGCCTAAGAATGCTGTGATGTGCCGTACAGAGAAAATACATGTTAGATAAGCAGTGTTCAGGCATGAGTTATAGTGCTATTGGTTGTGAATCCAATGTTATTGAATCAACAATGCCATGCATCCAGAAAAAGAAAAGTCACCTATCTGTACTTAAGATTGTACCAGAAAGTGCTAAAGGAAATGTGACCAGAGATTTACCTAACCCTGTAATTTTGGGGGAACAATGGTTAAGTGTATCATTTGCAGCAACTTTATACAACTTCCTACTGCAAATGCAAGAATCAACTGCATATGTGTGTGTGTGTGTGTATATATATGTATATATATATATATGTATATATAAGTATGTGTATATACTCACACACACACATATACACATATGAAATGAATTGACAAATGTAAAAGGAATTTAGTGGAGGGTGAGCTCAGGATAGTATGAATTGACCAGGAAAGACTTTATTAAGAAACTGGGACTTCAAATGAGACATTCTCAAAATAGGGTCAAAAAAAAAAAAGATAGTTGGGCAAAGGGATCCTACCCCACTCCTACAGTATCCCTGAAAGGGGATGGTTGTCCTGCTCATACAGGAATGCTGCCACCTGGTGTAATGGTGACTTTAAGAGTCAGTGCATACAACTTTAAAATCCATCCTTCAACAGTTCTTTTAAAACCAGGAGCCTGTACTGCTTACAATAAATAAAAGATATTTTATACCCCCCCCCCCCCAAAAAAAAGAAAATGGAACTTGTACTAAACTGTTCAAGAATCCATACTAAATTCTCTACCAATATGGTGTGTCCTAAATAATGCAGGGGAGAGGGGAAAGTATATCACCAGGTTATCAAAGGAGGAAATAATTGATCCAGGTTGAAATGGAACAGATAAAAGCTCCCTAGCCAAACAACAGAAGGGATTAAGCAGTAAATAGCTGATGTATTTTTCAACCTGGACAAGATTAAGAAACAGTCTTTCTAAAATGATAGGACTTGTGCTTGACCTTGAAAAATGGGCAGAATTTGGAGAGGCAGAAGAGAAGGATGGAAATTCTAGGCTAGTTCTAGGCTACTAAAGAGTTCTTCTGAACCATTCCCCCATTCCTAAATATTTTTGAACAGAGATTCAATTTCCATCTATTAGTGCCTTGCTTTATATATAATAGGTGCTTAATCAATGACTATCAAATTAAATTGTTGAACTGATATTTTGGAGAGTAGTCTTGGTCAGGCTTAGATTGTATTAAGAGTCTCTAAGGTCCTTTTCATTTCTTAGAACCTGTGATTCTGTGAATTTATGGGAATGGTGGGAAGGTAAGAGTAGAAGATTCATGTTATGGAATCAATGGCACATGTAGGTGAAATGCCAAACTATTGAGTTTGAGATTGTTTTTGTAGTCAATCAATAGGACTTACTGACCAGAAGAGTGACATAACAAAAACAGTATTATGTTAAGATTAATCTCATGGTAGTATAAAGGAGACATTGGAAGTCTGAAGCAAGGAAAACTGTTGTTTTTGTTGAATTTGACTCTTTGTGACATCTTTTAAGGGGTTCTTGGAAAACCAAAAAGTGGTTTGCCATTTCTTTCTTCAGTCCATTTTACAGATGAGGAACTGAGACAGAGTTAAGTGACATGCACAGGGTCATAAGCTAGTAGCTGAGGCTGGATTTGAACTTAGGAAGATGAGTCTGATTAATTCCAGGTCTAGTGGTCTATGCGCTGCACCATTTAGTTGCAGAGAAACCTGTTAGGAGCTTCTAACAATAGTCTTGGTATGAGATAATCAGGATTTGAACATGTAGGGCATGGAAGATGATAGTGGAAACAGAAGGGTGAGATGGAAGCAAGAGGGAAAATAAATAGAATTCAGTGACTGGCTATAGTTTATTTTTTTAATATTGTAGAGTGAGTAAGAAGAATAAACATTGAGGAAAAGTGATCGGAATGATGAGTGGGACATCACTAGTTACCATTATCTTAGCAGTTTTGGAAGAATGGTGAGGATAATTATCACATTTCCCATGGTTGCGGAATAGTGGGTGGTGAGGAAATTGAAATGATGGGTTGGAAAAATTTGATGGAAAACAAAAAGAGAAAACTAAAACAGTTTAAAGGGCAAAAAAAGAAAAAGAGAACATGGAAATGACTTCACTACTGAGAGAGAGTAACCTTTTCCCCTGTGACAGAAGAGAAAGATGAAAGGACAGAAGAAATATTCTGAGATGCAGAGGAGGGATGATGGAGAATTCATGCTAGGTGACATTTTTTTTTGGCTGTGTTTATACAAAAAAAATGTAAGTTCTTTGAGGATAGAGATTGTTTTTCACTTTGTCTTTGCATCCTCCAACTCATTGCCTTTTATATTACAAGCATTTAACAAAAGCTTATTTTTTTTTAAATTGACATAGAGGAAATTTATCATTCCCCAAGTTTAGAGGGAGATTAGGCAATAAATTCAACGAACAGAGAGAGCAAAACCAAATCATTAGTTATAAGGTCATTCAGACCTCAAAGTGGGTATTTTTGCCTCTTATTCAGTCTGTATTGATTAGATGTACTAACTAATTTCCAAATCTTCACCTTTGTTTGAAGCTTTGTAAATAGAGCTTCTGAATAGCAAGAAATGCTTGTCTACACATGGGAGATTCTGAAGGGATGGGAAGAAAGTTCCACATTGCTTTCAAGGTAACTCTACCTGTCATAAAGATAGTAAAATACTTCTCTCATTTTCTATCACTCATTATATCTTAAGACTACATGGTCAACTTATCTTTGAGATACTCAGAAGTCAATGTGGAAACTGTGAGGTTTTTAAGAAGGCAGATATCTTAGAATGATAGATTTAGATCTACTTAGAAGAGACCTTATTAGCCATCAAACTTCATTTTGTAGTTGAGTTGTTTAAATCCCTTTGGGGTTTTCTTGGCAAAGATACTCAAGTGGTTTGGCATTTCCTTATTCAGCTCTTTCTTCCTTTTCTTTTTTTTCTTTCTTTCTCTTTCTTTCCCCCTTTCTTTTCCCTTTGCTTTCCTCTTTTCTTCTTCCTTCCTTCCTTCCTTTCTTCTTTTCCCCTTTCTCTCTCCCTCCTTCCCTCCCTCCCTTCTTTCTCTCTTTCTCTTTTCTTTTTTTGTTTGTTTGTTTCTTTCCTCTCTTCTTCCCTCCCTCCTTCCTTCTTTCCTTCCTTCCTTTCTTTCTTTCCTTCTCTCTTCTTCCCTCCCTCCCTCCTTCCTTCCTTTCTTTCTTCCTTCCTTCCTTTTTCTTTCTATCTATCTATCTATCTATCTATCTATCTATCTATCTATCTATCTTTCTTTCTTTCTTTCTTTTCTCTCTTCTTCCCCCCTTTCTTTCTTTCTTTCTTTCTTTCTTTCTTTCTTTCTTTCTTTCTTTCTTTCTTTCTTTCTTTCTTTCTTTCTTTCTTTCTTTCTTTCTTTCTTTCTTTCTTTCTTCTCTTCTTCCCTCCCTCCCTTCCTTCCTTACTTCTCTTTCTTTCAGATGAAGAAAGTGAGGAGCTGAGAGATTTATTAAGTTGCCAGGATTTCACAGCTAGTAATATTTAAGTAATATTTTGGACCTAAAAACCAGTTTTAGCTCTTTTCCAGTTCAGCATTCTATTCACTAAACAACACTGCCTCTAATCTTTGACAAACTGAAATTTGGCCTACGTGTAGCTACTAAGGATGCACTCATGACCTATTTAACCAAACCGTGAATTTTACAGGAGTGTCACAGAAGATCAGAGATCCAATGTCTTCTGTAGGTGATATAGTAGATCAACTGCTTACTAGCACCCATGTGGTTCACTAGGAAAGAATTGCTTCCCCACCAGCCTCATGGAATGCACTCCCACAGATTGTGTGTATATTGTTTGGGCTGTTTTTCATATACTCCACAGCTGGGAATTCAAGATGCTATACTTAGGCAAAAGTCCATGAAGGAATTAATTGATATGAGCCAGAAGTTGATTGCCATTTAAGTACTCAGTCCCTACCATTGCCAAGTTTCCCTCTTTGCAGAAGGAACTGTGCTCGCCTGCAAACTGGCTCACTCAGGATGTGAGCACAAGATGGAATTCAACCTTTAATGTGCTGCAACACCTGCTTGGAAATAAAGGGGCTCTGTATCTTGTCCTCTCAAGGAGCTGACAGCTGACTTCATTACTGTGGAATCTGGCCGAGATAGCTGTGGCTACTCCTCATCCCTCTGAGATAGAGGTCCAAGGGGAAGTGCCAAGTGGGCCTGGGTGGCAGGCAGGGGCTCTGCCAGCAACCCATGCTGGGCCACTTTACTCTAAATCATCCCTCTCCCTCACATGAGTGGAGTTCTCATTACCTTCCATGCATGCTCCTTCCCTGTCCATGAGATAGATGGTAAGAGGACCTGGCCTTTGGAGCTCTGAGTAAATGGAGAGCCATACGTTCTGCCACGGTATCCAGCTTTCTGAATTAATTTTCTTTCTTGGAGATTCAAGAGTACGCTGCCCAAATGGGGCAATAGAGAAAAATGAAAATACTTAAGAGACTATCAGCCTAATCACCCACAGAAAACAGAATCCTAAAGGGTGAGAACTCTCTTGTCTCCAAAATATTTATCATATTTATGAGAGAACTGGCAACACATGGGGATAGTATGTATGTTGGATAGTAGTATGTTGGAAAGGCTAGATAGGGAGACAGGAAGACACGAGATCTCTGACATAAGTCCCTACTCTTTGGCCCTGAGTACGTCTTTTCATTGCTCTGGGCCTTAATAAAGTCTAACAATTCTTGAAAAATTCCTGTACTGAACTGAAAAAAGAGAAAAAAAAGAAAAAAAGAAAAAGAAGCAAGGAAAGAGAGAAGGAAGGAAGGAATGAATGAAGGAAGGAAGGAAGGAAGGAAGGAAGGAAGGAAGGAAGGAAGGAAGGAAGGAAGGAAGGAAGGAAGGAAGGAAGGAAGGAAGGAAGGAAGGGAAAAAGGGAGGGAGGGAAGAAAGATATATAGAAATAAGATAACTTGGTAAGTGGGACCCTGGGCCACACTAACCAATTACTTTGGGTCTCAGATTCTTTATCTGTGAAATAAAAGGATGAGAATGGGTAAACATTAAAGTTTCTTTCTATTTTAATTTTCTAAGGCAAGTAATAGAAAAAGGCCCGGTTGTGAATGGTCCTAATGCAGAAATCCCTCTAACAATGAAGTAGACATTTTCTCAACAATTAACTGACCTGTCCAAGGTCATATGTGTCAGAATCAGGCATGGAATGCAGTTTTTTCTGGCTTCAAGACCACTTATCAACTCTTATCAATTGTTCCACATTGCCTATTATAGGATTCTTTGTAGAAATGGCAAAATCCTGGAATCTTCTTTCTGTGATTAGATCTGAGTTGTTAGCGTATTGCAATGTGCTATGTTTAGTCATGTGATTTTCCCCCACCCCAACTGTTACAAACATAAGACTATGGGACTTCCTAATCATTCTAACTTCCTGGGGTTTACTTGGCAGTCTTATTCCTCTGTTTGTAAAGAGATGCTGTCAAAGGTAACTCAAGACCTATCCACCATCACCTGCTTTCATAGAGAATACAGAACGACTTACATCTTTTTTGTAAAATACAACCCACTCATTAGTAATCATAAGTTTTAAAGCTTTAAAAAAAAATCATGATGGAGTGTGGCTATTCATTTTAAATGCAAAATCTTGAATAGACCAGAGATTTTAATTTTTTTAAATATAGCTGAGTATTTTAATTATGAATGCACTTGCAGCATATTCTCAGCATGCTTCATTATTTATGTTGCCAGTGAAAAAGCTTTTTAATTAAATAGCATGCTGACAATCCATTGTGGAATGTATAGATGTAGGTTTCACTAGCTTTAAAAAGCTAAATCTATGTGTGCATATATATGAGACACATTGGTGAAACCACTCAGTTATACATGCTTTAATCACTATGAAATAGTTGTTTCCTGAATGGATTTAAAACTGGGTTCAAACTTTAGTTTTTGAGAGCTAACCAAGTAATATGTCAGTGATATAGCTGGCTATTAATATTTAAATTTTTCCACTGACTTGAAGTTGCAATGAGTTTATCCTTGAGGACATTGGTACCCCAAGTTTCAACATCAGATACCAAAGCTGGGGTAGGCCATAAAGACCTACCTGCTCATTTTACAGATGAAATTAGAGGGAGAGTGACTTTTCTAAGATCATTCACTTAGAAAGTGTCAGAATAGGTATATGAATTCCAAAACTAGTAATCCATATTGATTACTAAAAAAAGAATGGCAGCTCTACCAGTGAATAAGTGAAATGATAGCTTGTGCCTTGGCTTCCCTATTCTGAAAGATGCTATGAGAATTTCTGCTTGCTTATCAAAAATGTTTCATAGTATTCATGGGGTGTTATTGGAGAATCAAAATTATAACAAATTGAATTTACTTAAAATCTGATAACTTAATAGTGATTTTTCCATTATCAAGTTCAGAGTATAGGTTATTATTCTCATTTTTTAAAATAAGGAAACTGAGGTTTGGAATGGTGAATAGATTCCTCTGAGGTCATATGCCTCCTAAGTGACAGAACTAGATTTTTCAAGTCAAGTGTTCTGATCCTCATACAGGACCTTTCAAGGCAACAGAGTAATCCAGTGGATAAAGCACTGGGTCAAGATTCAAGAAGATCTGGGTTCAAAAGCAACCTCAGACATTTACTAGCTATGTGACCTTGGACAAGTCACTTAATGTCTCTCTGCTTCAATTTCCTTATCTACAAAATAGGAGTTAACCTCATAGGGTTATTATGAGGATCAAAAGAGATAATATTTGTAAAGTGCTTAATACAGTGGCTGGCACCTGGTGGGCTGCTTTCCTTCCCTCTGCATTGTGATGATAATGCCATGAATAATTGAGACCATAGTCCTCAGAAGGGAAGTGGAGTGGGCAGGATTAATTCTGAATGAGAGCTGTTTTTTTTTTTTTTTTTTTTTTAATATTAAGTCTTCTAATTGTTCTCCAGGATTAGGTCAGAAGGAAAAGCAAAGGTTTCCAATCAATTTGGACTTTTCCAATTGGACATATATGCAAGGATTCGATCTATACATTGCAATTGTCCCATATTTCCTTTCAGTTAAACTCTGACTACGGAGCTCTTATTCACATTATTAACCATTTTCCCAGAATAGCATCAGTAGGGGAGAGCAGGGTATGATTCATGAACATACTGCTTCTATCATCATCCTGGATTTATGGCTGGGTGAACCGAGTCTAGAAGGTAAAGCCACTTGGACAAAATCACATTGGCAGCCAGTGTCAGGCCTAGAACTCCTAACCATCTGACTCCCATTTCTGTGCTTTGTCTATTGTATGAACAGGGCTGCTCCTTAAATACACATGAGCCAAACTGCCTCTCAAATTGCAGTGATCTACTTTGAGTTCAGATTTGCACAGCATGACATGAATTGGGCTGCAAATTATGCAGAAAACAGCCATCTCATCCATCTGTGATGTCAGAATTTTCAAGTACAATGTGACCTGTTAGGATCTCGATGAGCTGAAGTATATTGGGTCTGAGTCTTATCCTATGTAACATGATGGAAATGCTCCCAGCTGAATTTGGCCCCATGTGAGAAGGTTAAAAATGATTGAGGTTATAATGTACAGCAGCAGAACAGTGCCTGAGATAGTCTCTCAAGAGCAGGTTTCTTATCCAAGGGTGCAACCAATTAGGTTTTTAATGGTAGAGTAACTGGGGGGGAAAGAAAACACAGATACACTCATACATAATGGTAAACTGAATTTATTTCCTCTTGGAAAACAATTCCAGTAATCTCCAGGTTCAGACCGCAGAGTAAACATTAATAACAATAACATACAGGTTAGTTCAACTGATTCAAGAATTTGGCTGTGTGAAATCATTAAGGAAAATTTTGAACACTCAAAAGCTTCAAATGGTATCCAGGAAAAAAAAAAGTTTCTTTGACAATCTACATAACAACTATTGCATATATGATAATGCTATCTGTCATATCGCAAGGCTTACAAATATATATATATGGGCCTTATTCAGTTGTGAGTTTCTGCTCTGTGAGAAAATCTTTTCACGGTTTGCAAGAATTTTCAGCAATAAAAAATAGTCTTGGGTTCAATGGTTGAAATACCAAAAAGAGAGATTCCAGACTTAAGTATACAGAAAAAGAAGCCCAAACATAGCTGTGATATAGAAACTCAGTTATTTTGGATTTCTCTTCCTTGAAAGCAATACTTTCACTTAAGCCTTTTTGCTTGCATTTTTTTTAAATCTTGCTTGAATAGGGCCCAAGTCCACTCGTCTTTATAAGACCATTTTAGTATCAGACAACATAATACATGTGCAACACTTTATATACAAGTCTATCCGGTACTCAAAAGTTCAAACACATGAACATCCAACAGTTTTGATAATACAAGTCTTATGATACAATACAAGGTTTCTGAATAATATACATTAACAATGAAGGTTTCGTGCAAAGAGTAAAACATGTTCCCTTTTTGTGCCACAAAAGAAATTGTCCTCAAGAGACAGGCCTTGCACTAACTGCTGTGTTGGGTCATCGTATGGTTCTGGAAAAAAAAAAGAGAAAAAAGCATGCATTATTTTACTTTAACATGTCTGTTCTATAATAATAATAATAGCAACAGCTAACATTTATATGCCACCTACTATGTGCCAAGTGCTTTTTAATTGTTATCCTATTTGATCCTCACATCACCCCTGAGAGGTAGTGGCTATTATTATCACTCCCATTTTAGAGATGAGGAAACTGAGGCAATTTGTGATTTGTCCAGTGTCACACTGTTGGAAAGTATATGAATCCAGATTTGAGTTTAGATTTTTCTGACCCTAGGACCAGCTTTCTATCCAGTGCACTACCTCACTGACCCATTTCACAGATACGTTTCAGCTTTGTTGTTTCTTTCTTTCTTTATCTGTGATTTTACTTGTTGGGGATCTGGGTAGGAGAGAGAGGGAATAGCTTAGAGGAACTCCTTCTGGTAATACAAGATGCTCTGATTTATTATTTGAATTTGAGTTTTCTAGGGGATTTGAGGGATGATGTCATTTGTCCAGGGTCATACAGTTAAGTTAGTATGTGTCTGAGCTGGCTATTGAGTACAGGTTCGCCTGAATTCACTCCCTTTAATCAGTATAACATGCTATGACAAGTAGCCTCTCAGTTTATACAGTTTGTACAGTTCTAGTAGGTGCTTTTAAAAGGTAGGTGACTTCTCCAGACACTAGGAAATACATTCATGTTGTGCAAATGGAAAACTGACCATTATATTCCTGGATTGTGACTATTTCCATTAATTAATTTTTTTAAATCTGCCTAATGTAGAGACACAGCATGTCTTTATAGAAAGAACATTGACTTTGGAGTCTAAGGACCTCCATTCAAATCCCATCTCTACTATTTGCATTTATTTCTGTCACTTTAGGCAAGTCACTTTATATGGGACTCATTTTTCTAGTCTGTCAAATGATGAGCTTGAGTTAAATGACCTTGGAAGTATCTTCTGGCTCTATGTTCCAAATGTTGTTAAATTGTGTCTGATCTTTGTGACCCTTTGTGGTTTTCTTGGCAAGGATACTGTTGTGGTTTGCCATTTTATTTTTCAGAAGATTAAGGTGAACAGAGATTAAGTGACTTTCCAAGGTCACACAGCTAGTGTCTGAGGCCAAATTTGAACTCGGGTCTTTTTGATTTTATTCTAATGCTCTATCCACTGAGCCACCTAGCTTCCTCCTATGTTCTAAATACATGAGAAGAAACAAACAGAACACTGTTGTTTAAAGATATTCTGAATATTCTATACATTTTAAATTTTCACCACCGTTTTTGTTTTAAATTGAAGTTTACAGACCACCTCCTCAAAGAAGTCTTTCCTGATTATCTTCCCCTCCCCCACACATACCCACTGCAA
This sequence comes from Myrmecobius fasciatus, assembly GCA_023553655.1. Lineage (NCBI taxonomy): Eukaryota > Metazoa > Chordata > Mammalia > Dasyuromorphia > Myrmecobiidae > Myrmecobius > Myrmecobius fasciatus. The sequence continues at coordinate 366,521 of JAJPUD010000828.1, forward strand.
TTTATTGTCTGTGCCATGAACCCAAACCCAATTGATCCATCTTTTCCCCTAAAACCTATTTACACTTGTGTGTATAAGTACAGGAAAACAATATGGCATAATGGAAAAACGATGGTATTGGAATCAGAAACTAGAGACTAGCTGTGTGACCTTAAAAAAGTAATTTACCCTCCATGAATCTTAGCTTTCCCTGCTTGTAAAATAGAGAAAACAATTCTTGGACTATCTACTTCACAAGGTTATTGTGAGGAAATTGCTCTTTTTCCTGTGAACTGCTATAAAAAGGTGACATATTATGATTTCTGTTGATTATATGCTTTTCTCTCCTGTAGTAAAGTATCTGTATTTGGCAGTCAACAATCATTTATTAAGTTCTTACTGCGTCTGCCACGCACTGTGCTAAGCACTAGAGATACCAAAAGGGTCAAACACAGCCTCTGCTCTCAAGATACTCATGTTGAATGGGCGAGACAACATGAAAATAGAGAGATGCTAGGATACGTACAAAGGAATCTGAGAGAAGGTGTAGCAGCGAGAGGGCCTAGGTGAGAAGGTACCAGGTGGTGGAGAGCTTTAAATGCCAGATAGGACTTTGATTCTGTGGGTGATAGGGAGCTACTGGAGTTTATTGAGTAGGAGTATTGTGCTTTGGGAAAATTACTTTGGCAGCTGAGTGGGCCATAGATTGAAGAGAATAATAGAGCTAAGTCTACATGGGTTCCAAATATTTACTCCTACAAGCTAACATTTCTTGCTGTTCTCAAAACCCTCAGACACAATGATCTAGAGATGGGGACCAGGGTTTGGAAGACAAGGTGAACCACTGGATATTGATTTAGATATAGGAAAACACAGAATAAAAAATTGACTTTGTCATACTTGCTGTGCTACAGGAGTATGGGATTTTTAAGCTATGATCACTGCACCAAGAATTGGAGAAGATTTTTTGATACCACTGCCATTTTGGAGATGAGGAAAAGTGGGCCAGAGAAATTGCTCAGGATTACATAGGTAGTAACTGATCCAGAACTGAAATCAGGTTCTCCAATTCTATATGAGTTCTCTTTCTCCAATTTCATATTGCTCCCCAGATGTCCAGACATACCCCTTAATGATAATTCAAAGAGAATATTGAGGGTATTATTTTTCTTTCAAAACCTACTTCCTGTCTTGACTTCCTTGTTTCTATCAGTGCCATCATTAATCATACAACATATATTAATCATTAATCACGTATCAGTGACAATCAATTTGAAAATTCTGGTGTTAACTATTTTATTTTTCTATTTTCCTCATTACTTTCCTCTACAATTTCTTTTGGTTTTGTTAGAACTTTTCTCTATAGCTACCAGTGGTTGTGGGTAGTCCATCCAGTAGCTTACTATCATTCACCACTATTTTAATTATATCCTCACCATTGTTTTCTTCTTTTCAATTCATCCTTCAGAACACTGTGAGATGACTTATTGCATAACTTCCTACTGCCAATTAGGAAAAGTTGAAATTTCTTGACTTTACATTCAAGCCTTTTCATAATTTAGAGTCACCATTCCTTTCCAATCTTATCTCAGATTACTCTCATCAGTGTGTAATACAATAGAGGTAAACTGGACTACTTGTGGCTCCTCCCCTATATAATATTCTTCTCTGGGCATTTATTCATATTACTCCTTTTTTTCCCCATCTCTACTATAATAGTATCAACTATTTGAGGTCTTATGTACTTATGTATAATTTCCTATTGTAGTTATTTATTTATGTGATCTATCTCAAATTAGACTGTAAGCTCCCTGAGGGCAGAGCTCATAGTTTATTGAATTTCCTTATCCCTTTTTGCAGCTAGTATGATATTTCACACATACAAAGTATTTAAGGAATTTTGCTGAAAACAAACAATTCTTTCTATTCATATGTAAAAACAAACAAATTACAAAAAAAAAAAACCAAAAAAAAAAACATCAAGGATATCCAAGGGCTCTTTAATCCTTAAATACTTAATCATCATCCCTCTAAAACCAATGAATTCTTGAGAACTCATTCTTGTGAAACAATCAGATTTTTAATCATATTCTACTTGGGCAAGATATGAAAATTGGGTTATACTACTACATAAAGAGACATAACTGGTAATATTTTCTTCCTCTAGTAGACAATAAGATCCTTGATGGCAGAATATATTTTGTTATTGTATTTGTAACTCTAGCAGTCAGCATAGTTCCTGGAACATACTAGGCACTAAATAAATTCCTGTTAGAGAGAATGAAACAAAATTGAATACTTCAGGGAGGCAAGCATGGTTAATTTGAAAGAGGACTAGATTTGGAATTAGGAGACTTGCCTTCAAATCCCAGCCCACTCCCTCACTAATGTAGCCAAACCATTTAACTTCTCTGTTTTCTTACACATAAAATGTATAGCTTAGGACTGAATGATCTAAGGTACCCTCCAACTCTATTTTAAAAATTTATTTAAGTTTAATTAATTAATTAATTTTTTTTTGCCCTTCAACTCTAAATCTTCTGATCTTAGGATTCTACACAGTGATTTTAAGATTAAACAAAAAAATACAAACACTAAAAAAATGGGATTCCATAGCTGGAATATTGGGTGAAACCAGGTGGTACAGTGGGTAGAGTGCCAGACAAAGAATCAGGAAGATTTATTTTTTTGAGTTCAAATTTAGCTCAGACACTTATAACTGGGCTCTGGGCAAGTCACTTTACCTTTTTGCCTCAGTTTTCTCATCTGTAAAATAAGCTGGAGTAGAAAATGGCAAACTACTCCAGAAGCTTTACTATGAAAACCCCAAATGGGGACCCAAATGTCAGATAAGACTAAAATGATTCAACAACAAAACAACTAGAGTAGTAAGATAATTTGGAAGAAATGTATTTCTCCATAACGAAAGGGACAAATTTTATGTCACTTCCACATTCTGAATAAAAAGGAATACCTCTTAATGTAGGGCTTTTTGATTATTACAATGTTCTCATGCCCAGAAAGGATCCTTCAAATTCAATAGTAGTCTAGAGGGTAAAAAGAAAATTACAGGCATTCTTCTCCAGATTTTTAAGATGCCATCATTTCATAGGATTGTAAATCTAGGATGGACAAATGTACAGTGACTATATTGTCCATGATTCATAGCTGAGAAAATTGAGGAAAGCTCAATGATTGGCTCAAGATCACAAAAAGAATAAGTAAGCATCAGAGGCTTTTGAAGTTAGAACTTTGGATTTCAGTCAGTATTCTTTCCACTGTATAACACAAATCCTTTAAAATCATATGAGGTGAGTTATTATATTGGTTAACCAGGTAGGTCAAAAGGTTATAGAGTTGTGAGGCAGAAGTAAACTTAGAGATTATTTAGTCAACTTAATTTTATAGATAAGGAAATTGAGGCTCAGTGATAGGAAAGTTACTTATCTAAGATCACATATGTAATAAATAGTAGAACTGGAATTCATATTCATCTTTGAATTAATGGCATAATATTAGATCATCAAGTTAGATGGCACAGTAGATAGAGGGCTGGACTTGGAGTTAGTGAAGACTCATTTTCCTAAATTCAATCCAGCCTCAGACACTTGCTAGCTATAGGACCCTGGGCAAGTCACTCAACCCTTTTTGCTTGAGTTTCTCATCTGAGCTAGAGAAGGAAATGGCAAATGATTCTATTATCGTTGGCAAGAAAACCCCAAATGGGACCAGGAAGAGTCAGACAAGACTGAAAAATAACTGATCAAAAGTAGAATCATATATCTGATATGATTGCGTCACACTATGATATATAGAGATAAGCAAAAATTTTAAAAGGTTTTTAGGACCTAGATTCTCTCTTTCAAAAAAGAAGTTGTGTTAGGTTATGGGTTTATTTTTTATTTTGTTTGTTTGTTTGTTTTGATGAGGCAATTGGTGTTAAATGACTTGCTGAAGGTCACACAGCTACAAGTGTTTAGTGTCTGAGGTTAGATTTGAACTCAGGTTCTCCTGACTTCAGGGTTGGTGCTCTATTTCTTCCACTGCATCTTCTAGCTGCTCCTCCAGATTCAATCTTATTCTAGTATACTTCAGTATGTTAATCACATATTGCTACTCTCACAAGGAGGCAAAGTTTTCATAATAATCTAGAGATAGGCCAGTTGTTAATGAGTGCCTCTGAGCTATAAATATTGGTGGTACAATGTGAGAAAACTACCTTCTCTATAAATAACTCAAGCTTTCATAAACTAAAACATAAGGACTCTGTAACATGACAAAGTTGACATAAAAAAATAAAATTGATGAATAGCTATCTTGGAACAGAAATATATACACATGGTTTTTCTATGTACATCCTTCCATATTGCCACCACAACAATCCAGCAAAGCAAGTAGAAGAAACTTAAACACTGATTAAACATGCAAATTATTTGAAGAACTGTCAGTGAAAAGAGAGGGTGGATAAAAGTCAGACCTAAAAAGTTCCTTCAAAATGGGAGTCAAAGTATGGCTGTGTTTCCCATGTGTTCTCAATGCAATGTCATTTCTACGCTTAATGTAATGACCCATGGAGAATCTTCCAGGCACTGGATACAGATGGCAGTGCTCGAGTAGGAGCTCATGGATCTATATGTTTGAATCTTGGTTCTGCTATTTATTAACTTTGTGATCTCCCCCAAGTCACTCAACTCTCTGGACCTTGATTCCCATACTTATTAGATGAGGAGGTTGGACTCAATGACCTTAGATGTCCTTTCTTGTTATATATTTATGTCTCATGGGGATTTCTGGGTTTTGAAGGTCATCTCTACACTATGTGGAGGGACAAAAAGAAACCTGGCATCAGCCTCCACAAAAAACAGATGATTCCAAAGGAGTAAATGATAAAGATAAAAGAAGGAAACATCTATTAAGCCAGAATGAAGGGATGGGAACAAAGGAAGGAAAGAGGGAGGAGAAAATACATGGGTCGCACTTGCCCTCACCACTGCCACTAACCATCCTAACGATACTGGAGGTCTATTAAGGAAGGAGAATAACGCTGGACAGGGCATCAAAAAGCAGCCTTCTCAGCACAGTGGTTTTCAGCTCTGGGTCCTGAGGAAACCACCACATTGGTTGCTACAGAACAAAGCAGTGGGTAATCTCACCAATTTTACACAGCAATTCACAGTCCCCAAAGCACTTTAATGCAATGACAGGTTATGTGAGAGAGACAGAGAGAGACAGAGAGAGAGAGAGAGAGAGAGAGAGAGAGAGAGAGAGAGAGAGAGA
>JAJPUD010000828.1:371786-382448 GCA_023553655.1 Myrmecobius fasciatus
GAGAGAGAGAGAGAGAGAGAGAGAGAGAGAGAGAGAGAGAGAGAGAGGGAAAAGAAGGGAGGGATGGAGGGAGGGATGGAGAGAGGGAGGGAGGGGAAAAAAAAGTCTGTTCAAATGAAGGGAGTGTTTTACATAATCGAGAAGTACATCAGTGCAACATTGACAGAGATGGGGGGTTAGGATAGAAAAGGAAGTAGGAAGAGGAGAACTGTAATCCCACAGAGAGCCATATTCAATGCTGCAAAAAGCCATCCACTGGAGACCCCATGTCTAAGTAACTGAAAATTGCAAACCATTAATCCCAGTTATGTTTTTCAGGGGGTGGGGTGCTAAAAAAAATCAAACCCACAACACACCTTCAAAAGAAGATCCATTTAAAGATTAGCTTTAATGGCAGAAAGTTTCAAAAACACTTTCTCCTGTAAAGGTGCTAACACCCCATTTGGAAGAATCTTTACTTTATTGTTTTTGCTGTAAGTGTGAAGTTCAGCTCCAAAAAGCTAAAGACAGCTGAGAAGCACAAAACATTCTTTGTATCACAATGTATTTCTTTTAAAACATGAGATCCAGTTGTTTTTTTAATGAAGCTCAAATTTCTCTTTCATACTTGGCACTGCAACAGATGACTAATTCAGCCTCTTTCTGAGATCTGACCACATCTAACAGTGAAATTGTTTATTTCTGCTTAAAATGCAAACCAGAATATACACACATATGTTTGCATGAATTTTTTGAAATATGAACAGAGTAGCCCATCATTTTTCTACTGTAAATGTCCATCCTGGTGTTTCCACTTTCATACTACCTATACATGCAATTTACTACAGCATGTTGTATTATTTTAAGCTTTGGATCTCCACAACACAGCCAGCATTGCATGGATGCAGAAGTCTGGTTAATATGATTTCTTAGAGTTGACAAGCTTAGTTAGGTTATCTCCTGTAACATTTTGCTCTTAGGTCATCCCCCCCTTTATAAGGCTCCTGATAAAGATAATGTCTTGGCTAGATTTTATAGTTTATTATTGACTTCCACAAAACAGCAAGGAAAAAAATAGAATAATGTCTAGATATTTTATCACCTGTATAAAATGCACCTGAGGCCAGTGGTTTGAAAGGAGGCTTTATCTGGGGCAAGCTCAGGACAGGCAACACAAAACTCCTTTATATCATCTTTGTAACTTCTGGTATGAATATAATATAAGAAATAGTTAAATAATTACTGAGAAGTCCTATGATTTAGTAGACAGAAAGCTGGCCCCAGAGTCAGGAAGACAAGAATTCAAGGCCTGACTTGAACACTTGGTTGAGTCACTATGGATAAAGTCACTTAACTTCTCAATACTCCAGATAATCTTCTAAGTCTACAAATTTCAGAATAGGTGCATAGATGCATTGAGATATATATATTTATATGTGTGTGTGTATACACACACACACACACACACACACACACACACACACACATGTTTTCATCAGTCAGAATTCCCTACATTGGTTAAATTATAGATCTATTCTCCCTTCCCCCTCTGCCCTAACATCCCTTCCCTATACTCCAATTGGAGGGGGTGGGGAGAGACACCATTAATTTAGTTCCATGGGAAGGAGAATTAGTTACTATAGTGGCTTCTAGCTACTGAAGGAGTTCACATATTATATCTTTGCTCTCTCTAAATTTTGGTGCCCTGGGGCAAGGCTCTAGTCAGCCTATCCTAGTTACAGCTCAGATAATAGTAACTACATTAATATTATATTCATTATATTAATATTTTAAAAAGTAGCCTTTGAAGGTTAAGTTCTAAAAAGGCTTTTTGGTTCAGAGATGGTACTCATTTGGTGATTTGGTAAGGGAGATGGCATGACCTATGTGTATTTGTCTTAGACAAAAAAAAACAAAAACAAAAAAACCACAAAAAAACAAAATCCTTTTAAAATAAAGCAAAATTAAGCAACATGATTTTATAAAAAAAAAAAAAAAAACCCAAACAAATGAAACTATTCCAAATAAGCAACCCCTAATTCATTATCTCATTAGTGCTCTTGATTCAAGGTGTAGTTGCATTCAATCCAAATGAGATGTTCTTAAATCAGATGAAATAGAAGGCAATTGTACCTTTGAAACAATGCAATGAGGAAACAAATAAAGAAATATCAAGATTAAATGTGGATGCTCCTTTCAACAGATGGTGACAGCACCCCAGCAGCATGTTATTTTTTCTTGAGTTGAAGAACACAAACATGAGTAATCAATCATCACTGATTAACTCATTATGTTACACTATATTATCATTTGTGTAGGATCTGTAAACATTATGGATAATCTTTATGCTTTTATTTTTCTAAAAGCACATTACAGTGTACACACAGTCGGCAGGCTGTAAAATAGGATTCTACATTACCATCAACCTTTAAGCACCACTGCTTTTTTTTTTTTTTTTTTTTAAACAAAAGCAATTGGTTTCCAACAGGCTGGATAATAAGTCTTTTGACCTGCATTCTTCTTTGACCCATTAAGGTCACCCCTGTGCTCGGGCATATAGCTGACTTAGGAAATGCCTGCAAGTCCTGCATTTCATCTCCTGCCCACTCAAAATAAAGCTTTCTTTAAATGTGTCTGTACGGGTCCCGGAAGGCCAGGGAGGCATCCCTGTAGTGGGCAATGGAGGGACAGAAGCTTCTGCCTTTATTAATGAATGCAGACCATTATGAGTCTGGCTGGCTCCTGCACTGTTCCCAGAAGCATATACTGTACGTGACTTAAAATGCTAGAATATTGACACAAAGCGAGCTGGGCACCCCTAAGGAAAATTACTCCTTGGATATAATGTAGGCTCGTAACAGCTATTAGAGTACAAAATAAAACCCTCCGGGATCAAACTGACATATACCGCATTCTACCTAGTCCTCAAACATTAGAAGAATTTCTTTGTGAAGGCATTCTCAAGGACAGCATTAAACTGACTTTTGTAGCAATCTGCAACAGCTTTTTTGGCTTACAGCTTTTAGTACTAAATCTCTGGTTTGAATCAATATAAGTACTATATCTTCTGCATTAATCAATACATTTGGTTCAATACATGTTCTATTAAATTATACTTTCTAATCAAGATTTTCTATATCTCCACCCCCTATCCCTTTTATTCCAAACTTCTTTCCTAGCATAATAGTTTTCTGTCTACAGCTAATGGTGACAGGACACATGGTTTTTCCTGAGTTGGGGAATTAATTGTCATGCAATCAAGTGTAGCCTTTAAAAACTTTAATAAGGTTGTTGGGATTTCAGTGAAATCATTTATTGGTTTTCAAAGATCACACAATCTCAAAACTACTCACCACTTTGGGTTAGTTAAAGGTGAATTGCTCCAGGCTCTAGCACTGCCATTTAAAGATGTTGTGAAAATAACAATCAATGCTATTGAAAAAACAATCTACAAATGCTAGTGGAATGACTCCATACCAAGATAGTGGCTTCTAATTATTGAAGGAGTTCACATATTGTATTTTTGCTCCCTCTAAATTTTGGTGCCCTGGGGCAAAGCTCTAGTCAGCCAATCCTAGTTATGCTCAGATAAGAGTAACTACAATAATATTATTATTTTTAATCCTCAACCTTTAATTTTTAGACACTATGACATATGTAGCACAAGACTACAGTATCTTGGGAGAGCCCACTTTGTTGTACGCATTCACTGAGGGCTCCCAAGTTACTCTCAGTGGTGGTGCCATATTACATTAGTAAGTTAGAAATGTATTCATATGAGTTAGAAAATGTGAATGTTATCAGTGAAAAGATTCCTGAAGAGACAAATGTGACACAATTATCTGATGTGCTTTCAGAATAGCAAAAGCACATGGGTGAGGATGGTTTTTGAGAGGCAGGAGAAGTTGCCTGGAAACTTCCACTTAACCAGAGATTTAGCAGGAAGAGGTTCTATTCTTCTGTTTTGACATTGCAATGACATTTTAGAAACTCATCTTACCATTGAATTCTTTTGCCACTGTCTTTAGTGCCAAAAATGTTGCATTTATGATCATGTTTGCACTGACAGAATTCCCTTTTTATTTTTTCATGTAGTAATGTCATTACCATGAATTTAGGGGAGACACTGATACAATTTCTTTTGACGTTTAACAGTTCACATGGGCTTGAGCTGATGTCTCAAAATATTTGCCAGATGACACATATTCAAGTGAAGGGTGAAAAGGCATCATCAGAAGAAAAATTATCAAACAATACAAGACATTAAGGACAAAAAAAAGACTATTAGGTTATCAAGTTTGTCTCTGTTAGTACAGAATTGTTTCTTAAGTCTATTCTCTAGTCCAGTTTTAAATGACTGGCAGCAGGCCTTCCATCACTTCCCTTGAGAAACCATTCCACATTCTAATAAGCCTCACTGGGGAAAAAAAAAATTCTGTTCCCTTAAGATCCATCTTAAATTACCTAGATAACAGGGTTAGGAAAGAAGAACTCTTCGGCCATCTAGGGTGGGCCTATGCCAAGTAAAATTATATATGTAAAAGCTTCTATTCAGGGGGAAATGGTTATATTTCAAAGCCTGTGTCTTCCATGATGTGGATACCCTGAGCAATTGAGAATTTGAGACCTTCACAAGTTAGCCCAGGAAATAGTCAAATAAAGCACTTTCCACTTTTGCTTTCTCTACAAATGCTACCCAAAATGATATCATTTAATCTCCAAATTCTAGACATGGTTTTCTGGGGTGTGTTTTACAGTAAGTGGTGTGAAAAAAAAAAAAAAAACAAATAATCGTACTTGCATTGAAATCTACTGTTAGAGAGATGGCTAGCCCTAGAGTATTGAGAAGCAGCTTGCCCGGAGTTATAGTTAGTATATATCTGAGATGAGACTTGAGCCCAAGTTTCCCAGAGTATAAAGTTGACCATATTATGTCATGTTGCCAAATGACTACCAGGAACAAAATAGCCAAGTTTAGAGATCAGGTGGGTTCTGTGTATATTGGGTTTGAGAGGCCCTGAGGGGAACTGAGATGAGTAGGTTTATTGATGCTGATAAGCTGTACCTATAGGCAAAGAGATACTAGGATGTGGGTTTGGTATAATTGATCTATTATGTAGCTGATATAAAACCAAACAAGCAAGCATGAATTGGAGAGGGAAAATGAACATAATGATTATGGATTGTAGTGAAAAGATGCATTATTCTGACAGCCATGACTCGCCAGTGTTTGCTCCCCACATATCTTTCAGCTGGGTCTTTCACTACTCCTTTTTATGCTTTTATTTTCCCTACAGGTTAACCAAAGTTTTCTATTTACTCATCTCCATACCCCCCTTCTGATTTTAATGTAGGGTGCTTTTCCATGCCTCTGTAGGGAATGCTTTTCTCCTCCCTTCTCACCTTAATCCCTATCCTATAAGGTACAGGTTAAATCCTACTTGTAACACAACACATTTTCTACCCTATCAGAAGTGCTTCTTCCCTTCTCAGAACTAATATAATATTCTGTATCCCACTGACTCCTCAGATTCTCTCTTGGACAAGGGCATCCTTTTTGTGTGAGTCTTGTGACAGAAGGATCTGTGTCTTCAATTTTGCATCCTCCTCCACAGTTTCCACAGAACTATGAATACAGTAGGCACTAAATAAATGTCATATTGAATACTGAATAACTGTTTTCAATTTAACACTACATAATTAAAAGCAGGAGTGGTTGGTCAATCTTCAAAGAAATGAAAACCCTATCAGAATAGTCTGCACTCCTCCATAACCTGACATGTTATTTTAAAATCTACTTTGTTGTTTTATTTTTCAGGAGTAGGAGTATGGGGTGAGTTAATTTAGTCATGTCTTGAGAACTGTTGAAAAAGACTTTTTGGATAGAGTTTTTGGGGGAAGGGATATAGTACAAAGGGGAGTTAGATTTATGTCTATCTGTAGACTAGTTTAATCCTCTAAAACTTTTTATTTTTATACAAAATGAAACTTTTTAATGAGCCAGATTTGATACATTAAAAGTGGAACGGATGAATGTGGAATCACAGACACAGACCTGCAAAGGACCTTTGAGGGCATAGAATAAAAATCTCTCAATTTGCTGAGGAGCAAATTGAGGCCCAGAAAGGTAGCCCTGCCCAAGGTCACCCAGGGAGAAGTGGTAAAGTCAGATTTCAAACCTAAATTCTTGGCTTTAAAATTTAGCACTCTTTTTACTGAGCCACAAAGACCTTAAAATTTTAGACATGGGAGAAAATATCACATATTAAACTGGAAACTGAGGTTGCAATTAGGGAAATACATGTGTAATTTAAGAAAAGGAGGTGGCATAATGGATTTAATGTTAGACTCGGAGTTAAAACAGAGTTTAAATCCCATTTCAGACATTTAATGGCATGTGAAGTTAGAAAAGTCATTAAATCTCTCTGTGCCTCAGTTTCATAAACTATGAAATAAGAGGATTTGGACTCAATGACCTCAAAAATAATTTCTGGCTCTTGTGATCTGAAGTGTTACAGAAAAATTCTCTGTTCTAACTGTGAATGTCAACAATATATTCCTAATTAATAACATGATAATAAAGATATAATAATCATAGAATCACTTTGGAGCTGGGAAGGAAATTTGGCATCATTTAGTTCAATCTCCTCATTTTATAGTTGAGGAAACTGAAACCCAGAGGGTTGCACTTACTAACCCAAGGACACAACTAGATAGTAACAAATCCTGGGCTAAAATTCAGGTCTATTAGCAGCTGAGCTCTAGAGTTCTATCTATTACACCAGAGCTATTGTGGAAAATCTTCTATGGGTGTCAGCACAGCAATGAAAAGCAACAAAATCTGATGGGCTTTACTGGCTCGTGTATCATGCAAATGAGCATTCAGATACTTTCACAATAACTAATTATTTAATTAATGTTGGTTGAAAGAATGACAATATCTGTACTGAGCTAAGAAAGTAAACAAATGTACTAAAATGAGTAGACGTTATAAGTCATAGGTGGAAAGAGGGATTTATAGAGGTAGTAAGTAGTATTTTCATTTTTTTTTTTAGTAACATGAATAAAGTCAGTAGTAAACTTTCAGGCACAAGCTGCCCTGTCTCTATATGAGAACCATTTTGCATACTATCTTAGTCTTGAAGTGTGCTATTTACAGATCTGTAACTAGGGCAAGGCAATCAGGCCTTTGCTCCTGGGTGCTGGATTTAGAGGACACTTAGAGCACTTGGCAGTTCTTCAGAAGCAAAGAAACAAGGACTTCAAACCTAATTAGCAAGAATAATTAGGTAAGACAGGAAGGTACCAGGTGTCAGGTTGGAGTGAGCTCTTTCACCACTTTTTGTTCTCCTCCTCTCACATTCTCCATCAAAGCTAGTTGAGGACTCAGGTGACATTTCTTGCTTCAGGCATATTTTATGGTACTTGCCCTGGTTATAAAATTCTTAGCAATGGCTCTGGTCATTTGGAATAGAATATAGCATACACCAGAGTCCATTAAACAGGGTTAAAAATAATATTCTAAATAGAAAAAAACCTACATTCAGCCATTTGGAAACCCATTAAGAGAACAAAAGTTGTATGGAGGCATTTTTGTTTGTTTTAAAGAAAGTAGTGAAATGAATTATTCTGTCTGTGGGTGTCCATTTTCACTACCAGTCAACAGAACTCTAAAACTAAACTGTTCAAAAGGACATGAAGCAGTGAAGGAACTGGATTCTAAACCATCTGCCCAGATGAATAATATAAAAGAGTAGAGGAATAGCATAGGAGAGTGGCAGGCTTTGATAGGAAATGCTATCTAATAAGATATTCAGGAATTAAGTCAGCATTTTACGCACAGATGTGTTCATGTGCCAGTTGTTGCTATGCTTTAATTTTTCCCCCTGTAATGTTTAATTTATCACACTGGTGCTTTCTAAACTAGAACATCTGTAAACAAGGTTAAGAATGACCTCCTTACAGTTTTACATCCATGAGTAGTGCCCCCTTCTTCGTGCTCTAATTTTAGATACCTTAAAGATAAATAAAACTGTGCAAGGAACAGAATAAAAAATCTTGTCTGACACTGCGATGTGTTCATCTTATGCGAATACAAATTTCCTCTCTGTCGAGCTCCTAGTACACAGAACTGACTGACTCCTGGTGCTCCAGCCATGTTCAGCCAGTCTCCTCTATCGTCAAACCCAATTAAACAAACTCCTGCTAAATATTTAACAGCCGCGTGTAGTAATTAGTGACAAATAATGGAAGCTTAAATTGATAATTGGTCAGGAAAGTCCTGTTGAAAACGCTCCATATTTTCTGTTCTTCCCAGTTGTCTTAGACTGTGAATCCCTGCGGGTCTCGATTAGTGGGTGTCATTACTGAGATGAGTTCACTACTGGGTACATGTTCTTTAGGCAGGAGGGTATTTGGGTGCCTGGCACTTAGACACATCCTCCAGTACTTAAGCTACATCTATCATGCCCTTTGAATATGAACTTCTGGAGCATGGAAGACATTGATTTAAAAACTGACTGGTGGGCTTAGGATTTAAACTCTTGTCCAGTGGATCCAAAAGGTCATCCCATTAGAATGGAGGAAGCACAGAGTTGTAATTTATATGCAAAGGGCAACCTTTAAGGAAAGAAGAAAAAGACTCCTTCCAGTTTTCCATAGTCCTAGGGAGGAGGATGCCTTTAAACAAAATTACTGGTGGTAGTCGTGAAAAATGATTTCTTGAGAGTGTGTAAGAAGTATACCATATTAGTATTTTTCTATTAGAAGCACTGCCCCACACTTTGGGAGGAAAACACATTAGAAATTAGTCAAACAAGTTATAAATCATCAAAGAAGCACCTGCCCAATAGTTCATTGACTTTAGGGAAAGTAAACAAAAAGGAATGCTGGGATTCAATATATCCTCCTCTCAAACATCTGCAAATGGGGGAGCCTACAGCTCCATTTGTGTGTACACTCATGGACTTCTGTGCCTGACATGAGAAAATGTGTATTCTCCAGAGAAATAAATACAGTCATATACATGCATGGGTTTTATAGGTAAAAATTTGTTAAGAAGTTCAAGGGGAGGATAATATCATCCTGATTCTTCCGTTTCTCCAGAGGTACACTTCTCCATAGATTAGTATTTTTTTCCTGACACAGTGCAACCTCACTAATAGATTCTATTTTAAATCCAAAGAAACTCCCTCCAACAAAATGTAAACCTACACTTCTACTCTTAGTTGGCCAGTCCCTTTTAAATCACAAGTGCTGATTTTGGAGATGTGGCAAAAAAAAAAAAACCAAGGTGAATAAAGGAGTTCCTCTTTCTTTTCCTGGAAAAACTTAATTTTTTTACCTTGATCAGGTTTCCACATGCACAGAAAAAAAGGCAAAATTGTTGAGTTAGTCCTTGTTTATCTGTCTTTTTGTTCTTATTCTTTATTGAATCTTATCAGGTTACAATATAGCCTAGATTCTTGTCCTTCTCCCTACTTCCACAACTTTCCTCCAATCTCAGTTTTTATCTAGGCCATAAAGAACTACATACCCCTCCACCACTATCTCCTCCTCTTCCTCCTCTTTTCACATAGACCTGATTTCAACCTTTTGAGGATAGGTTTTGACCTGCATCTTGGGTGACTTTCCTTTCCCATCTTTATGGGAGGTTCCTTCACTCTTTCATTTTTCTGGGTAAGTAGAATACTCAAAATCTCATGATAGAGAGGGTGATTTGGTGAACTCCCCTCCACAGAGACTGGTTCCCCCCATACCCTATCTCCATCCCAAGAGGCTCAGAGGCATCTGACAGATAGCACTTTCATTCCTCAAAGATGTGCTGTAGCTATGGTGAGACTAATCTATAACCCTCACATTCTTATATAATTTGCTACTCCAAGTTAATTTTAATTCATTACAATAAAGCAACATAATTAAAAAAACTCTTTAAAGTGAAGTATTTAACTTGATCCTGGAAGAAAGGCAGAATCTTGACTAACAGAGGGCAATGCAGCCTGCCACAGTACATACTCATGCACATTCAAAGGTAAGCTATAAACAAGTACACACAGCAATGTTGCCACGTATAAAGGGGCAGGCAACAGGAGGCCTGATTCTAATCAGTCCTCAAAGGAACCTGCCACACAGAAGTGGCACTTATTCTAATTTAAAGCCCTCACGCTTGCTTCAGTGTTGCAAAATTTATAAAAGAATAACTTCATTAAACCCGCCTGGCACTCCAAACACAAATGCAAACCAGCCACAACACAGAAGGAGCTGGACAAGAGAGAGAAAGAGAGAGGGAGAAATAATCCCAGAGAGTTGCTAACTTGGATATTAAGATAAAACATGCACTTCAGGAGTTCTCCTACTGATGACTAGGTTTGTAGCTCTGCCTCCTTCAACCTAGGACCTGTGCCATGCTGCTTTTCTGTCTTAAGCCCTGTTCTCTTTATCATTTAAAAATATTTAAAGTGATTCTGTGAAACCATGGAACTTGCAGAAATGAGAGAAATTATATGGAAAGAGGGGGTGGGGAGAAATGAAATGAGAAAGAAACAAGAAATTAGAGACAGAGACAGACACAGAGCTGGGGAGAGCACGGAGAGTGGGAGAAGAAGGGAAGGAGAAAGTAGGGGGGAGAGAGAAAGAGAGAGAGAGAGAGAGAGAGAGAGAGAGAGAGAGAGAGAGAGAGAGAGA
>JAJPUD010000828.1:387735-427291 GCA_023553655.1 Myrmecobius fasciatus
GAGAGAGAGAGAGAGAGAGAGAGAGAGAGAGAGAGAGAGAGAGAGAGGGAGGAGAGAGCATGCCAGTGAATGCACAGATGGTGGGAGGGGACACAGGGTGCTCTCAGCAGGCTATAGTAGAGATGCATTAACTCCACAGAGGGATAAGGGCTTCCCACCAGTACAGTCATGAATTATAACTGAGTATGGGAGTGAGTCCTTAGTGCCTGTCTCACAGCAAATATACTGTTCCATTTTCTTGCACAGTCACCTTTCACCTTTACAAACTCAAAGCAAAGCAAAACACACACTGCTAATATTTAATGGTATCGCTGTTGCTTTTTATCTATCTATCTATCTATCTATCTATCTATCTATCTATCTATCTAGAAGGAACACATACTTAGTGGACATGCCCAGTGAGGTAATACTGCTACAAAATTAAAGTCTGGCCGTGTAGGGGAGGCTACCTTTTACAAATCCTTCAAGGCACCATGGAGATTCGGTCACTTTGCCAGCTTAGTCTTTTTGTCTGGCAAGCCCGTCCCAGTGCACAGTTAGCTTGCGGGAGATGTAAAACTGGAATATAAAAGCTAAGGAGGAACGTGCCCCACCCTCCTGGATCAAACTTTCTTCTTATGCTCAGGAAGGACCAGTTCCTCTCCTTCCCCCACCCCCCACTCACACAATGAAGCTATCAATGAAGGTGGCTTGTTATTTTAGACCACTTTAAAATTTCACTACTTTTAAGGGCTTCGTTCACTCTGCCTTTCACTTTCAATGAAAGCCTCCGTGTTCCTGTTCTAAATGACAGCACCGCGAGCACTGCTTTTAAGCCCGATTCATCTTGTCTACCCCATCTCCAGCTTCTGCACAGAACACTGCTCTCTCTCTCCAACAAGGGGAACTTACTCCTTCATAGCTCCAGGGCAGAGACTGTTACTAGCTGTAGACCTGCTGCAAATATCACAATAAAGGATACAAATGTGAATTTCTCTTAAAATACAAGTTTGGCTCGAAAAGCTGCTTTGCCTTCACAAAACCTAACAAGAACAGCTCATCAATCTCCCTCCACGTGCACAACAAGCAGCCTCCTGTTTCATACAGCTGTCCAAATGATCAACCATATCAATGGAGTAAGATGATGCTAAAATGACTAATTTTTGTCTGTTTGAGAGAATTGATGGTCAAATGCCAGCCTAACTCTGTGGAAGGAACACTAGACTTGGAACTAGAAGACATGGCCAAGTCCTGATCCTGTCATTTAATGGACTAGGTAGTTTCAGGAAAGTTGTTTCATCATTTGGGTCTCCGTTTCTTCATCTTTAAAATGGATTAGATGAGGTGATGATGTCTTGTCTTTAATAATCTGTGATATAAGATTCTTTTTTTTCTATGTTAATCAATCAAAATAGTTGGACCTGAAGAGGAAGGGGATATATATATATATATTAAATTAAAATTTATATATATATATAAAATATTTTTATATTAAAACAGTTTTAAATATAATATACAGAGGGCCTCTGTTTTATAAAGGGGCATAGATATAGATGTCATGAGCATTTTTAATGAGAACATATAAAAACAAATACCAAAATCTATCTATACATCCATCTATTTAACTCTTCTTCCTTCCTTCCTTCCTCCCTCCCTTCCTTCATCTATCTATCCATCTATCCTGTCTATGTATCTATGTATCCATCTATCCTTTCTATCCATTTATCCTGTCTATCTAGCCTATCTATCCATCTATCCTGTCTGTCTCTCTATCTATCCTGTCTATCTATCCATCTATCCTGTCTGTCTGTCTATCTATCTATCTATCTATCTATACATCTATCCTGTCTATCTATCTATCTAGCCTATCTATCTATCCATCTATCCTGTCTGTCTATCTATCTATCCATCTATCCTGTCTATCTATCTATCCATCTATTCTGTCTATCTATCTATCCTGTCTGTCTATCTATCTGTCTATCTATCTATCTATCTATCCATCTATCCTGTCTATCTCTCTATCTAGCCTATCTATCCATCTATCCTGTCTGTCTGTCTGTCTGTCTATCTATCTATCCTGTCTGTCTATCTATCTATCTATCTATCTAGCCTATCTTTCTATCTAACTAGCTAGCAGTATCTTCTGAGGACTGAATGTCCATTGACTGGGAAATGGCTAAACAAATTATGAGTACCTGAATGTAATGGAATATTACAATGTTTCAAGGAATAATGAATAAAATGAATACATAGAAACATGGAAAGACTTAAATGTTCTGAATCTAAGTGAAATGAACAGTCAAGCAAACAATATACATGACTACAATATATACAATATAAATGAAAAGAATCATCACAAAACAATAAAAAATGATTATTTTAAAAATTATAAGGAATAAACTTAGTTCCAAAGAAAATATGAGAAGACACTTCTTCCAGCTTCTTGTCAAAGGTGAGGGTGGTGTACAGCTAGTATGAATCACTGCTTATATTATGAAATTTTTTTCAATGGATTGGTTGGTAACTTTTGCTGATATTTTCCCCCTTTTCCCTCTCTATTCTTCCCTTTTTCTAAAAATTGAAAATTTCTTAGTTTACTTCCTTCCTGGAAAGAGGCAAGGGAAAGGATGCAGAGGCAATTTAGGTGGTGAAAAAAATAAAATATATCAATAAAATTTATTTTTAAAAAACCCAAGAATTTGGGGTTTCCAGTTTTCCTGATGGACTCTGACCTAAGAAGTTGAGAGCTATGCTTTAGCAGGACTCCAGCATCTGATTGTTCTGGCTCCTCCACAGGGGCAGATCTTGTGGTGCCGTGGCAGCATGTTACCTTGGCTGCCTGGATGATTGCAGGGCCAGCAGAGAGAACAGCCAAAGTGGAATGTTGCAGAGGTGATGAGCTTTTCCAAGGGGGTGGGGAGGGAGGGAAAGAGGGAGGTTGCAGAACTGGCCATGGAGCTCTTCAGTACACCCTTGCTGGATGCTTCATAAAGTCGCACTGATGGCAGCTCAGAGATGGCCATCTGTTGTCAACTCTGGGCCAGACAAAAGATAATGTAATGGCAGCTAGTGAACAACAGGGCTGTTGTAGGAGGGAATGAAGCCTAGAACGAAGAGGTGGTGCTCCCTGTTTTACTAGCAAAAGCCAGCTATCGATAGGAACATCAAGAAATTAATGGATGGAGAATTTTTAGAAATTGAGCTGAGCTATCACAGAAACAATTCAAATGCAAATGGAATGTCTTTAGCTTACCTCAATTACCTCTGCTCCTCTTCCTTCAATCATAGGAACCACTTGCTCTTGATACCTGTTTGACTATCAGGATGCATGCTAAAACAGTCAGGGCCAAATTTAGAAAAAAAGGTGGACCCAGGTGTGCCGCCAAGCATGCACATACAGCTTAAGCATTTATTGATACAAAATGGGTACTTGCAAATGCATTTGCTCACTTAGGACAAATGAGTGCTTTGTGGTAATCATGCTGGTTCCGATATTTGCAAAACTCCTGGTTTTGTCTTGCTTTTAAAGAGGGTGGGGAGTGGGGGGGGGAATTTCTAGCAATTTTGAGTTTGCTTAGAAGGGGAAATTCTGCCGGAAAATTAGATTTAAACTCCCCCCAAACAAAATTTCCAAAATTTGGGAGCCAAACTCCTGGGGGGGGGCAGGAAGACTTGGGAGAAGTTAGGACGGAGAGGTGTTCTGCGTTTGTTTCTGGGTCCTAAATGATTAACTTTTTGCCTTAGATGGTTGGCTCAATCAATCCTGATTGAATTATCCAATATTAACAGCTGAAAGTGATCAAACAAATGGGGAAAACACAGCATCAGTCAATAAATCAATGCAAATGATTTGGTTCCTGGAGATCCGATCAAATAAAAGAGATAGATCAATTTAACCACTGAGCAAATTAAACAGAAGTCTCTGTAGCACCAATTTGCTTCAAAAGCCCTGCAGGCCCACAAATGAAAGAAAAAAAAGCAACATACAAATGGACCAGTTCCAGAACCACATGTTTAACTTGACTCAATTTGTGCCTGCTGTACCCATCCGTGTATGCATGCAGCTGTAGGTGCTGGGATCTCAGCTCTTTAAACAGAGGAGATGCACAGGGTATAATGGGAACAAGGGAATAGTGATCTTAAGCCCGCTAGGAATCAACAGTCAGAGACTAGTAAGGGGTAGGAAGCACTATTTTCCCAGACTGATTTTTCTGCAAAATTATAATTATAAAACAGTGATACCTCACTAGGCTGGATATTTATTCACCAATAGAGTCACCATGAATTGGTTTGGATTGAAATTAGCAATAAAGGAAATTGTGCTTTAAGATGGAGTAAGGAGGAAGAAAGCCATTCTAAGTCTCCCTGAAAATTGAAACTTTGTATGAAAATGAAAGAAATAGCTAGGAGAAAGCAGGAGATAGGAGGAACAAGAGAAAGTTCTAAAGCTATTTTGCAGAAGAAGTGGTATAGGGGGAGATGTCCTAGACATTTCTACCTTCTCCAATCTGTGCTAAAGAGAAAGTAAGTTTTAACAGAGGAAAAGGTGAAAACTAAACTAAGCTAATCCATTCCCAAATCACACCTAAATCTTTTCTTGTCTTTTATGGAAGTTATGCTAGCAGGAAGGACAAAAAACAAACAAAAACCTTTTCTAATACCTTATCTTCCTTTATCTGCCCTGTCAGATACTTTAAAGAATAATTTTTGAAAACTAATAAAAATTTTTAATTTTGAAAAATCATGAAAAAAAGAAAAATCATGAGAAAAGAATGAGATTCTGAATACAACACAAAATTTTTAAAATGCTTAATTACCACAAAAACATAAAAAATAGGAAAATAATTCCAGTTAATTTATAAAGCAACTGATATGCTAGACTTGGAATAAGGCAGACCTATGTACAAGTTTGTCTCTAATATTTATTAGCCACAATGACTTTGGGATGGTTTCTTTATACCTGTGAGTCTGTCAACTAGACAGGTTGCAATCTAAATTAGTGGAGGGAACTCCTTATACTGATGAAATTCTCTAATTTCATCTAAATTATCCATCAAGTAACTGAAGCAATGGTGAAAAGTCCAGAAACTTCTAGGTTAGGAAGAGGTTTCTTTAACAAGTAGGTATTATGTTTCCCACATGATTAAAATCAGTATTGTGCATGAAAGGTTAAACAAAATGTTTCTTTTACCTCTGTATAAAGTTAGGAATTAAAAGCAAGACCATGAATTTTGGAGTTTTCTCTAATGACCATTTAGTTGTTTTACAAACTCTGTCTACTGGAAAATAGTTATATTACTATTGGTAATACTTTGCAGTCTTTTTTCCAAACTGCTTTTCCTCCCAAAAAGCTCTGCCAAGAACATTACAACTCATCATGATGTCACCTGGGAAGGGAGGGTAATATACAGACCTATTGGACTGTAATGACTGGATTCGTGGCAATCTGAAAGGTAGCAGTTCTCCAGCAATTAGGGAAGACTTTGCTTTGATTTTTAAAAAGCAACACATTTTGAAGACTGTTATAAACAGACCAGTTGGTCATATTTTGGCAATTCCTTTTATACCCTTGGATCAGTCAACGAACATCTATTAAGTGCTTTTTACATGCTAGACACTGCTTTAAGCACTGGGAATAAAAATGCAAGTAGAAAGGAAGATAGTCCCTGACTTCAAAGACCCCATCTTCCTTTTCTTTTCCCTATATTCTTCTGAAAAGTTTCTAAAGCACATTAGAAAAACAAAAGGAAGAGTCCAATCAAACTTTCAGAAATCCTTCCCATCCTAAGAAAGGTTTCTATTATCCTGGAGAAACAACCAGTCACCTATATGGTGCATGTGGCTCTTAAAAGTACACATGTAGAGCTATTTTAGCCAAAATCAATGAATAAGTCTGACTTGTGGGTTGATACAACTCATTAATCAGCAAATAGTCTATCTATTAAAACAATTATAGTGAGGAGAAATCAGGTCTAGAGATCTTCTCCCCTTCTTTGATCCTCCCATTTATCTAAAGGACAAAGTCTATACTGGAACAACTCACTTGGTCCCTTCACTCTTAGTTGGCCATTTGTCCCTCTCTAACTTGCTATTCAGACTTGCTACTGCCAGGAATTCTTCCTCCCCTCATTCCTTCCCTCTTGTCCAATATCCTTAAATTTAGGCTTTGTCTTCTTTTTTAATTTTTAAAGCTTTTTACTTTCAAAACATACATATATAGTTTTCAACATTCATCCTTGCAAAACCTTGTGTTCCAATTTTTTTTTCCTATCTTTCTTGCATCCCCTCCCCTAGAAGGCAAATAATCCAATATATGTTAAACATGTGCAATTCTTCTACACATATTTCCACAATTATCATGCAGCACAAGAAAAATCAGATCAAAAAGGAAAAAAAACTGAAAAAAAATGCAAGCAAACAACAACAAAAAGGTGAAAATACTATGCTGTGATCCACACTCAATCCCTACAATCCCCTCTCTTGGGGTTCAGATAGCTCTCTCTAAAATAAGACTATTGGAACCGTGGGCTCTGTTTTCTAAAAGTGAAAATCAGCTAATCTGTAAAATGTGTTATTCTAAAATACTAATAGAAACACAGATGGTTACACAAGTGCAAACAACAACAACAAAAAGATCTGAGGATAATACATAACTATTATTCAGCTTATTTTATATTAACTTGTATAAAATCTCTTGCATCAGTTTAAAAAGATATACATATAAATCATAATTTAGTTCTTCAAAAACATAAAGAAAAATGCTGCAAGTTTCCTGCCTTATAATGCTGTTATCTCTTGACTTAGGAAATGCTTTCCTTATCACTATACAAAGCTGTCTTGGAAAACCAGAGTTCTAGCCTAGTCTATGCCACTAACTAGGTTTGTGGCCATAGATATCTTATTTAATCTATCTTGGCCACAGATCCTTTATAAAACATCCTTTATAAAGCAGGGTTTGGAGTAGATAGCTTCTAAAGCCCTTTCAGCCTTAATATTCTATGATCTTTATCAGCAAATAAAATCTTCCTGTAAAAGAAGGCCAATCTTTGCCAAGAGAATGAAAATTATCCAATTCAATGTGATCAACATTTATTAAATTCCACAAGGAGTTTATAGTTTAATAGAGGGTGTTTGCTGTGTTTGTGTATAATTGGGTGAAGGGTTGGGAAGAAAAGGAAGATTATAAGTTTTAGAACTAGAAAAGATTATGATGAACATTTAAGTATATCTCTTCATTTTGTAAAGGAGGAAACTGAGAACCAGAGAAATAAATAACTTTTCTCCAAGATCATGGGGGTAATAAATAGCAGAGCCAGAAAATTACTTAAATCTTCTGTCTTCATATCCAATGCTATTTCCATTGTACTAGAATAAAAAATGTGCAGTAGCAGTTCTAATTTTTTTCAAATACACAGTGCAAAGGAACTTTGAGAAGGAGCAAATCACTTCTAGCTGAGAGAATTGGGGAAAATAGGTAGAAAGAACCATTTATAAAAAGTAGAAATTAAATCACTGGAATTATGTTTAACTCTTGTGGTCAGCAAGCATTAGAGAATGGTGTGAAGGGCATACTTAGCACTTTGACAAAATGTATACCCTACGTGGAATATCAAGTCAAGAATTTATTAAGTACCTATTTTGTGCTGTGCTTTGGCTAAATTCTGAAGATACAATACAAAACAAAAATCATCCCAGCTCCCAGAAGTCTCAGGAAGGACATTCTAATTCTATTTCTGAACAACAGAGATTGTACTCTTGGTACAGTGGAAGGAGTTACAGAGTCTATGAGTTACAGAGTCAGGGAGTGTGGCTTCAAATCCCTCCTCTGATAATGGCTACATCAGTGATTTCATCACTTAAGTTGCTTGAGATTTACCTTCTTCCTCTGTAACATGAGATAAAATTGAAAAAATAGTTTCTCAGGTTCCTCCTCATAATAAACCTCTGATCTCAAGTGTGATGGCCAAAATTGTAAGGATAAGATCATGAATAATAAGGGAATATCCCAGAGTATTATCAGCTACGCTAATGAAGATCTCATACCTCCCACTGTACTCTCAATGTCCTACAGAACATTTCAATGCCTATACATTTTTTTTTTGAGAAGGCAACATGGAATAATAGATAGCCTCATGGTTAAGAGGACTTAACTGGAAGTTATGAAGAGGACCCCCTTTTACCCATACTAATTGTGTACCTCTGAGCAAGTCAAAACCTCTCAATTCCCAAGATTATACATTGCAGACTGGTAGTCATTATAATTGGGAAAGGAATGGAGCTCCCTACTCTGAAGGAATTGCAAGCAAAACAGAGCTTTTTTACTTGTAAACTGGATACACACAAAAATCACAGATATGGAGGTTATTTAATATAGTCACAAAATTATTTGTATTTCTCAAAATGACAAGTCATAATAATGTATCACATCTTTCCTTTGAACAATCTATCCTACCTTCATCGTTTCCTTCTGATTATTTTATGAGATAGTTTTCATTAAAAAAAATTTGTCCCTGGGGGCAGCTAGTGGTGCAGTTGGTAGAGCACCAGCCCTGAAGTCAGGAGGACCTGAGTTCAAATCTAGTCTAGGACATTTAACACTTCCTACCTGTGTGACTCTGGGCAAGCCACTTAACCCCAATTGCCTCAGCAAAAAAAAAAAAAAAAAAAAAAAAAAACTTCCTGAAAATCTCTTATTTTGTTTGAATTTTCAGGGATCCAAATAGTTATACAAACTCTTCAAACATGCATGTTTAGTTTGAAATCTTCACTCAGTGTGATCTGGGCCAAGTTACTTAAATGATTCAGACCCCAGTTTCCTCATTTGTAAGATCTAATAGTTGAATTAGATGAATTTTAAGGTTTATTCCATAGTTTAATGATGAAATTAATTGATCTTCAACTTGACATTCTTAAAAATATATTTGCAAAGATTAATTTAGAATGCTGATCAAGTCAGAGCATCCACATCGAAATGTTATCCATATTATATCTTGATAATCAGGTGATGGACTCAGAGTACAGAAAAAGATATATATATATATATGTATGTATATATATATATATATTTGAATACAAGTATTTATTTTGATTGACTATATATGTTACATTTTCTTTCTCAATGTATGGAAAAAAAGGTGAGAGGAAAAGACTTTTTTTTTAGTTAATGTCCTTTATTTATTTTAGTTAGTCTGGTGGGCAATGATGAACATTTCAAATGAGAGCAAAGCTAGAAACCTCAGGGACTCTCTGTAATTCTGTGTACCTCAGACATTGATGGAGATAGTAATTGCACTCTGGAAATACCCACCAATGAAAAGATAAATTTTCATTGGCTGAAAAAAAAATTCATTAATGTATATGTTAAATCACTGCCACCAAAGTGGATGGATTGCATCTCTTGTTTTGGCAAATATATTTTATTTTTTGGACTGGCATGTTATTTTCCAATCTCAATTTAAAAATTTCATTCACTTAATAGAAATGTATTGTGTTTTTCCCAGACTTAACATGCTCAATCTCTACACAGGAGATGAAAAAAAATCAATATTAAAAAAATACATTAATTCTTTCTTCTAACCTTCAATATAACAGTAACTGGAATAATAAATGCAAATGCAGAAGGCTAAGAATTCCTTAGGTTATAACCTCAAAGTATGGAACCACAAAAATAGGAAATTTAAATTGAGAACTGATGCTTTATAAGTAACATATATAGCAAAGCACAGTCACTATAGTATATGCCATGCATGCAAAGGCACCATATAGATACACATGCAATACATTGGCTTCAGATGATCAAATTCTCATCTCAAGCTCTTAATACTGTAGTTCTATAGCAGAAGCTATATAGACTGTGATAGCAATGGAGATTTATCAGCTCAGCCTTGATTTCTATCCAGACAATGGGCATTTGATTTTTAGTCCTGGTGATACCAAACTAACACTACTGCACCCTCAAGATATAAATCAAGCTAGCATTTTGGCTTATGAAATCAGGACATGTTTAGTTGAATTAAAATGAATGAGTCAGAAATTATTTGAATTGTATTCTCTGCTACTGAGATCATAAGCATTTCTGAAGAGTTGTGAGTTCCTTATTTGAACAGCATTTAATGAAGAGAATAGAAAACAATGACTTCCAAACGCTATATTCCATAAAACCCTAGGGTATCCTAAAATATCACTGGGGGTTCCTTGAAAAAAAACTGGGGTCCTGATCGATATGTTTAATTATATCTGCTCTATTACCTCTGGGCCCCACACCAAAACTGTGCTAGGGGCTGAGATTCTGGCAGTGGAAACAATGAAGGTTACACATCTCAAAGGGCTAACATCTACTAATAAAGAGAAAAATGAAATTTTACTGGTCTAGCTCCTATATGGAGCACAAAAATTGTATTTTCAACTGCTTATTTCAAGTCCCCAGGCTCTGTACACTGCTTCAAAGTGAAAGGCAGCATGGAATAGTAGATGGAGGCCAGATCTTGGAATTAGGAAGTCTTGAGTTTGAATCTTGATTCTAACAAACTAATTGTGTGATCTTGGCTAAGACCTTGGTTAACCTCTAATATTTCAGGTAACTTTATATGTCTATGTTATATATTGGATTACTTGCCATCTAGGGGAGGAGGTGAGGGAAAGAGAGGGAAAAAAAAATTTGGAACACAAGGTTTTGCAAGAGAGAATGCTGAAAATTAGTTATGCATAAGTTTATGTTACAAACAACTTACCAATGTGCACTGGCAGAGGGAATTTAAATACTAGGTATTCCCTACATGAATTAAATCATAGATTTAGGTGCAGACAATCAATAAGTATTTATTACACTTATAAGTATGTACTAGGCACTGTGAAAAATGATGGGATTATAAAGAAGAAGAAAAAACAGCTCTTGCTTTCAAGTATCTCACATTCTAATAGGGGAGACAGTAAATACATAAGTAGAGTATATACATAAAAAATACATATTGAGTTGAAGGAAGGTAACCTGAGAGGAAGAAGGATCAGGAAACCTTCTTAGAGGTGGGGTATAAGCTGAATCTTGAAGGAAGCCAAGGAAAATAAGGCATAGTGGTGAGGAGGAAGAACACTACGTGTGTAGGGGAAAGCCAATGGAAAAGCATTAAATTGGGAGACATATGTCATATGTGAGAAACAAGCAGGTAGTTGTGATGTAAAGGCAGGGAAAGGCCAGACTGTGAAGAGCATTAAATGCTAAAGGAGTTTATATTTGATCTTAGAGGTTCTAGGTTTACTGAATAGGAAGGAGGGTGTGACTTGGTTAGACCTACAAATTTGGAAAGGGGGAAGACTTTGAGGGATGTAATACAATTCAGTGGTACAGGTAAGAGGTAACGACTTATGCACTTGGGTGGTAGCTGTGTGACTGGAAAGATGGGAACATATATGAGTGAATTTTGTATTTAAATAATAAGATTTGGCAGCTGATTGGTCATGCCAGATAAACAAGAGACTGAGGTTGTGAACTTGGGTAACGGAAAGGATGATGGTTCCTTAGAACAGAGGTGCCAAACTCATGACTCTCCCTAATTCAAACTGAACTAGTCTAAAATGTAATTGGGAAATGTTTAATAAAATAAGTAAAAATACAATACAAACACAGATAATATGCATTTGTGGTTTTCTAAGTCAATATGCAATATAGGGAAAGGTTTGTGTTTGAGTTTGACAACTCTGTCTTAGTAATTGAACAATATAGGAGAAAGGTGGGCTTAGAAAGAAAGATGAACTGATATCTAAGGAATATCTAGTTTCCAATTTCCAACAGGTAGTTGATGATGTAAGATTGGAGTTCAGGAGAAAAACGACATGTAGGTATACTATCTGCACAGGGATGATAATTAAATCTATCAGAACTAATGAGATCACCAAGTGAAAAAGCACACTGAGAAGAAAAAAAAAGAAGAAAAACCCAGGTGAAATCTGCGAGATGCTGCAGAGAAGTCAAAAAAGATAAAATTTGAGAAAAAGCCATTAAATATATAAGAGATCATTGGTAATTTTAGAAAGAGTAGTTTTAATCAAATGATGAGGACAGAAACTAGACTACAGAGTCAAAAAGAGAATGGGGGAAGAGGAACTAAAAGCATTAAGGATGGATGGCTTTCTTAAATTTTGCTGGGAAGGAAAGAAAGATCGATTAGATTTGAGGAGCTGTTTGGTCATTGTTAGTTGTGTCTTACTTTCTGTGACTCTTTTTAGGGTTTTTTTAGCAAAGATATTGGAATGATTTGCCATTTCATTTTCCAGTTGATTTTCCAGTGGAAGAAACTGAGGCAAACAGGGTTAATTGACCTGCCCAGAGTATTTGAACTTAGATTTTCCTGACTCCAAACCTAGCACTCTATCTGATGTGCTCCTTAGCTGCCCTTGCAGTGGGATCACCTGGGTTAAAACCTTGGTTCTTCCCTATGGGAGCTTGAGTTAAATCATAGCAACCTCCTAGGCCTCAGTGACTTTCTCTGTAATGTGGTGGTTTGACTAAGAAACCAAGAAGATGCTCTTCAGTCTTATAATTGTGATCCTAAACATCACTAAAAACCAATCAAACTCTATTCCCAAAGTCACATTAATTAAGTCTCCCAGACATTGGACATTCCTGAATGACCAAAGAAATTAGTTAATTGCAATAAAAATAGAATTGTCAGTCAGACATTTTTAGAGCAAGAGTTCCTTCTAAGTAACATATAAAATTTGTTTCTCTTCATTTTCCCATTCATTAGTAATCAGAACAGAATAGAATTCCTTTTAGAAATGATAAGTAGCAAAAAAAAAAAAAAAAAAAGCTGGGTAGTACAGTGGAGAGAGCACCAGCCCTGAAGTCAGGAGGAACTGAGTTCAAATGAGGCCTCAGACACTTAACTCTTTCTAGCTGTGTGACTCTGGGCAAGTCACTTAACCCCAACTGCGGTTTTATTGTTTAAACTGTGACCAGTAACATTATGACTGTTGCCTTGGTTCACCTACTCTTTCATATATACTTTTTATATGTTTTTTTCTACATTTACATGTAGACTAATGCCTAAAAGGATATATACTGCAAAGAGAAACAATGCTAAATTGATAATACCTTAAATCGTTCAGTCACTAATAATCTTATCTCTTCCCTTCTTAAACAAGAAAGACAACATAATTTCACATAATAAATTTTGTATGTCTAAGGAGATGAACTGGAACAAGAATTAACATGGCCATTTTACAGATGAAATAACAGAGACAAAACACCAATATCTGTCTCCACATAATAACTGTTCAGAATGAAGCCTATGATAGGAGATCAACTTTCCTTAAACTCTAAGCAATAGTGATCTCATTCTACTCAAGAGTAGAGATTAGGAAATGTGTATATTCTTTCCCTTTCTATGCCCTCTAATTTCAAGCCCCCTAAAGCCAGAACACCTATGGGTATCCTACTTATCAAAGTGGTGGCTCAATGGGAATTAAGCATACCAGAAGGTGAGTGTTAGGGAAGGAGAACCTTCCACAAACTTGACCCTTGACTCCATCCCACTGAGTTGGTAGGTCCATTAAAAGATCTATTCTAGTTCATTTAGGATTGATGGCAGCCAGAGGCAAGCTATTTTTGGTTATCTGTTGATCCAAAACCATATTATCCCCTTGCTCTCTCTGTCTCTCTCTCTGTCTCTGTCTCTCTCACACACACACACACTCACTCACTCACTCCTCCTTGGGGAGGGGCACCCAGAATGAGTGATGTCATGAATCCAGATTTAAAATACTTCATTTTGTATGATCAAAGCAACCAAATTCAATTTCAGCCCTCCTCATGGGGACATTACCTGCAGCTCTGTTTGGAAGAAAAACTTCTGTGGACATTGTGTGCAGTCATAGATCTTGTCTTCCTGTCCATGGGCTGAGAAAATATGCTGCTGCAACTTGTTTGCTTGGACAAACACTGCAATGATAAAAAAAAAAGCAGGGTGAACTTTAAGTTATTTCATCTCACAATTGCCTTAAGTCAGTGATTTCCAGAGGAGGCCCAGGAGTACGGTGGACACACTTCTTTCTTGGGTTTGACTGGGGCCATGTCACTAGTGAGAGTAAAGTTGCATTTATCCACTGTTGCCTTCTCTTGTTTGTTGAGATGAACTCTACTCTGTGTTTAATTCAATCCAAACAACACTAAAGGAAAGATTTATGGATGCCTTGCTCCCTACAATTCACTTAAAAAAATAAAGCTGGAAATTGTCAAATGAGCAGCTCTGAGAATGAACAAAAATGACTCATTTCCCAGCAACCCACAGGTTAAGAAAGCCTAGATGCCAAAGCTCTTTATTGTATTTGCCCAGAGTTGTAGCTAGCAAACAGTGCTCTATTTAAATGTGTTAATGCTAAAAATTATATCCCACAGCTACTCTGGGGCACTGTCTATAAATGTGAAACACAACGGCAGGTAAATTCTCTTTGGATACTTTAAGATCAACTCTGCCTACACACTGAATGCAAGGGTTTCAATAATATAAACATGTTCAATTTTAATGACTACAAAACAAGGCCCTAAGACTGTGTAACAGTTTACCTAGGAGACATACTATTAATAATTAAATTGTATATGCCAGAGGCAGTGTTTGGGTTGGCAGAACTGACTTCTGATGGATGCCTTGTGCACTGTGACCTAAAAAAAGTTTGCATCTACAATATTAATCTGTATAGGCAGGGAAAGGATTTATTAAAGATGCTGGCATTTGACTTTGACTCCACTCTAATCATTAAAATTATTCTAATTGTAAGCCAACATAAAATATTAGAATATTGTTCTTGTGAGTCATACATTTTAATCACATTTCTCATTATCTTAAAGAACTGCTCAGATTTCTTCTTCCACATAACATTCTTTGTTCTGGAGGTTATTTTTTTTCTATTGTCATTTCTAAAATTCCTTCAAGAGCTACTAAAACATTTTAGGTCTGATAGTACATCAAATGTTTTTGCTAATGATTAATGCATTATTGTCTCTTTACCCCATCAGCAAAAAAGAAGAACGAAGAAGAGGAAAGAGGAAGGAAGAAGAAAAAGAAGAGGAAGAAGAAAACAAAAGGAAGAAGAGGAAGAAGAAGAAAAAAAAGAAAGAAAAGGAAGAAGAGAAAGAAGAAGAGGAAGAAGAGAAGGAGGAGGAAGAGGAAGAGAAGAAGAAGATTTTAATATAAATCAGAATCAACTAATTAATATCCATCTATTTTTACACATTTTACTGCTGGTAAAAGATTGTTTTACCAGGGATCTTACTCACTATGATTAGTGCTATTTTGTGAAGTTGTTTTTTCTCAGGTTTTAGAAAGAAGTCCTTGCCCTCAACTTATTTCTTAATTGTTTATATCCTAAGATATCCTAGGTTTTGGTTTACAAAAATTCTTTCTTGTATGTCTATGTGAAGAACATGATATAGTGGGAACAACACTAAATTTGAAATCAGATTAGGTCTTGACCACTAACTGCCTGTGAGATGATGGGCACAAATTCTCTGGGCACCTCAGTTTCCTCATCTACAAAATGGTGGGGTGTGGAATTAGAGGAGGGTTAATATAGATGGCATTTAAAGTTCCTTGCAGTTCTAATTCAATGATGCTATTATCCTTCTGATGTCATATTCCTCCCTTGGTTACTCACTCCTTCTCTAAAAAAAGCCTGGTAGGATCCACAATAAACATGATGACAAAGTAGAGGGTTGACTGAAGGAATGACTAAAAAAAGTTACTTCTCAGACAAATTGATGAAAGCAGAACTATCAACACTTTCAGGTACTACTATTAAATCATATAGTGAAAATGACCTTTCTTTTAAAACTTATGACTTAACAGTAATCTGTACTTTAAATACAGTGAAGTAATAGTTGATTCCTAGTATTTTCTTGTGAGAATCATCTCCTCCTTTCTCTCCCAAAAACAAGTTCTTTAGAAGAAGCAAATATTTTTGTTTTTCTTCAAGTTTTGTTTTTGTTTTCTAAGTAGAGAGAGATGGACAGAGTAAGGGATCTTTGATTATCAATGAATCATGCAAATAAATCATGCAAAAGACTCTCCACAAAATGACTCTTTCACTTATGGGAGCATACCAAAGATGGAATATGTGGTCACATTTATCCTATAAGTTTCATTGTAGTTTCTGATTTTCTTCTTATATTATGAGATTTAATAAAGACTTCTCCTATTAAAAGAGCAAATTTATTTTAAAATCTACTTCTAAAAAACAAAAACATGCTTGCACATAAAACAGAGTAGATGTTATCTGTTTTTCAGCTCAGATTTTGAGCATAACTACTCCCCCCCCCAATGTTCTCTCATTCCTTATATGGAATAGGTTATCAAATTTCTCCCATCTGAAAAACAGATGTGTAGACAATAGCACCACATTTCTATTTGAACATCTGTCATTAAAATACAGCTGTTTGCAGGCAGCTTTAACCTTGGTAACCTTTTAACATCAAGAGGATGAAAGTGAGCAAAATGCGGGTCTCATTTTGCAATTGGAAAAATGCAAACTTCTCACAGAAGAACTTGAAATGCCATTTGTGCACATTGATGCTTAACCTCCATCCCTATCTGAGGCTTTAAGTAGGCAGCGATCAATAATGCTAATATGCAGAAATCAAACATCTTCCCCCAAATTGACCTAAAGTCATATCTGCAAAAGGCCATATCAATGGGAGGTATGCATTTGTAGGAAAGACATCATGTGGCCCTAAGACACCCCAGAGTTTTCCCAAGCTTGATTTTCCTACCTGTAAAGCAGACTGGACACTTAAAGGTGCCTCCCATTCCTTCAAAGCTATGTTCTATCAGGTGGCACTGAAGTTTGGCAGGGGAATCAAAAGTCTGATTGCAGAGTTTGCACTCATGGTTCAGTCCTTCATCTGTGGAGGGAAAAGAATCAAAAGGAAAAATGAAATTTAATCATGTTTGTTTTTTTTATCATACAGTTAAGTTATTCCAAATATCTATTCTATACTTCTCTAATTTGTATTAATTTTTTCAAATAAAAAATGTTTATAATTTATCTCTGGATAAAAGGCATTGGGAATTTCAATGTTAAAACATTTTTCAAATGAAAAAAAAAACCTAGAATAAGAAGGCATATCTTATTTTAAGACAAAAATTTTATTGTACTACTTATTAAACAGCATATATTGGAATACTGAGAGTTAGAAGTTTCTTTGACTTTAAATATTGTTTTTTAAATACTATATACTTTAAGGAGATGACCCAGGGAATCACATCTAAGACATATAAAAAGTGGAGAGTGGAATTGAATTATACTTTTCAGTGCAAAGTTACTTACATCTGGTTCTCTTTGCCAAAGGAGAACAGACATTTTTTGTGGTTTCCTTCACTATTCTGCTCTTCTGCTTTTCAGCCCTTTACCAGAATTCCTTGTTTTCTTAGCCAGGTGGCTCTGAAAATATTTGTTTTTATTCTTAGTGTAAGGTTTCTTGCAGTCTTCCTAAGGTTATTGGTCCTCTTTCCTACTCCCTATATCTTTAGGCTATTTTTAAACATTCTGAAACTAGTAATATTAAGTACTTTTCTGAGTTCATTTCTTCCTTTACATTTTCAAGTACAATGTTTTCTTTCAACTAGACTTTTTCCCCCCTGAAATTCTCTTATCCACTACAATTCCATCCAAGATTCTTCTTCACTAGCTCTAGGTATTTCCTGCTAATTTAGGAACATTTTCTATTAGATGGATGAGTTTAACAGTTCCTAGGTAAAGAGTTAATTGTGTACTCCAATCCTGATTAAAAATTATCAATTCTGTAAGCAATATTTAGAAACTGTCTTCCTGGATGTTTTGTAGAAGCTATATAGGGTTTGTTGAATGAAAAAATGACTGAATGTTAAAGTAGTAAAAAGTTCATCAAACAATAATCTAATGGAACGCAAAGACCTAAATTACTGAGTCATGAAATCATATTGCAAACATTGTCAGTCCAAATATGATATAATTTGAAGATAGTACTCCCATTTTGAACCAAAACATGCTTTAAAATTTTTAAGCATATTTTTGTGTCTCCTATACAAATTTTTTCACTTAAATTTTGGGAAAACAATATATTCAAGTGAAAGATCTATGTGGTTCCCACATTCTACTTATCCCAAACAGAGCTACACATATTTAACAACGTAAATCAAATAAATTTTATCCAGGTTTTGCTCTTAGATAACAATTTGTAATATTCTAACCACCCTTCCTTATAAAAGTAATTTTCCCAATTCTTCTGTTATAGATTTTATTTTGATTAAAATCCTTATACTGTTTCCTTCCCAAGTCCCATTTCAATTTGTTATCATAAACATTGAAAATCAGTGGCATTGGAAACACCTTTATAAAAATATCTCTTTATTGAGAGAGAGACATTTGACCCTCATTTCCTGGTTTCCTTATGAAAACCCACTTGTGAACAAGTTGCTCCCTTTTTTCATGCTATGCGACTGTTAGCTCCTCTACCAAGGAAAATTTACAGTGAAATCTTCTGGGGGCAAAACAATGAACTACATAGACACATTGTATGGGTAACATGTCCACATGCAAATATTTCCTTCCTTCAGTTCACAGGAAACATGATTTGTGTAAATGGTGAGCCAACTGGTAATGCCAGCATCACAAAATCCCAATTACAAAGTAACTTCTTATTAGCTAAGTAGGAGTAGAATCACTCTATTTGTATTCCTCATCTTTCTTCTCACACAAGTAGGAGTCTTTAGAAGCAGAGGATTGGAATTCATAAAAAGAGAAGCAAAGCACTAATTAAGCCACCCGGTACTGTCTACATTTCCAAGACATAAAAAACCTACTCTGTATTTGGGTGGCACAGTAAATTCCTTGATTATAATTATGTAAGAGGGGTTTTAATTGTGCATACTGAGATGACAAGGGGGTAATACAAAAAGCCTTAAGGATTATACATGATCAAGAGGTTTTGGTCCTTTTTCCCCCTAGAGTCAAAAATAAAATATTACCTTCGTCTACAAATTGAAGAATATAAGGGATGCTGCTGTATATTAGGTAACTGGGTCAGTAAGTTAATCAGGAGCAGTATTAGTGGTACTGAAATGAATTTCTATTTCCCATATGCTGCATATTATTATTTTGTTGCAATTATGACAACCCAAAGCTTTATTTTTTCATTTCTCAATCAAAACTGTTGCTGATGACATAACCATCATTATGACTACATGTACGTTATCAATGCTTCAATAAGAGTCTATGTGGACATTCTTTTCACTTATACAGATAGCAAACCCCTTCTCTTTGTAGACCATTTTCATGAACTAGTTAGGATTTAAACAATCACCATCTAGTGAGCAACACTTGGTGATATTCCTTCCTAAATTTATGCTAGATTAAACATCAAAGGAATATATGTAACCAAAAGTAATCAATCATCAATATTCAATAGATAATATTTGTGATGGCTTTTCTTGAAATGTAATGGAACACTCTCTTGGTAGAATAAATTAAATGAGGTTTCTAAGTATATCCCCCACAAAAGTTATTATTTCTGATAAAAGTGGTCTTTCCTTTCATGACTAGAGCTCTCGTTTGTAGTGACCATGGAAATTCTAAAAGTAGATGTAAAATGTGGGTATATGTATACACATACCCACACATATACATGTGTATCAATATATGCATACACATACATATATGTGCTTATACAACACATGTATAGACACACATATACGACATATACATAAACACACTCCTTTCCAATACTAAGTTATGGGCAGCCCATCCTCCTTTGTTAGGGAAGTCATTGGTATTCACATTTTCAATATGATTTATTACCCATGAAATATGAGAGCTGGAAGGAGTGACTCTTTATCTTCTTCTTGGACTGCTGTAGTCTATCAACATCCTTCCTAAAATATGGCACCCAGAATACAATATTCCAGATGTGATATACTCAGAGCATAATCAAATGAAACTATCATTTTCCTATATTCTGTTAACAATAGTTCTATTAATGGAAAGACCATATTCATTTTTTTGGCCAACACATCATGGTGGCAAATCATTGTGAACTTGTAGCCTGACCTGACATTCTGATCATTTTCATGTGAATTTCTGTCTAGTTATGTATTTTTATCATGTACTTAGGTGATTGATTTTCTTGAACCCAAGCATGGGGCTTTGACTCACAAGATGGGCACATGGAGCATTGTGAAGACCTCTGTTCATTATCTGAGCAGTACTCATCTGCCTCTAAACTATAATGGTAAATATGAGTTAAGTGTTATAACTGATCTTTGCATGTCCAGTTCACAAAAATATGAAAATAAAATTATAAAAGACATAGAACCTCACACAGCAAATGTTTGTTAACACACAGACAAAACTATATTCTGATAATGAAACTGATGAGTGTGGTGTAAAAATATTTTTGATATCCCTTTCTTATCTTTCCTTTGCCTTTTCCCAACTTTCTACCATGCAGGAACATGTATCACTGATTATAGATAATATGAAAAAAAAATTAAATGAGGAACCTCAAAAAGTTATTATCTTGTAAATGTGATAAATCTATATTCATTCATATTTGAGAATATTTTTGAAAATTAGCTCTAATAAAAACATATCTGTTTACTTTGGCAGAAATATGCTTCTATATTATTCTGGACACACATTAGCAGGAACTGGGATAACTAAATTCTGCATCTTATTTTCCCTAAGGATTTCTAAAAATCCTGATAAATCTAGTTAAGTCTGGTCACTCTTTTCCATTCTCATATTAGCTTTTGTCTGACCTTATTCCTGCTTAGCAAACAAGACACACTAGGACAAGTATTAGGGCCTAGAACCAAATTTAATTTTAATTAAAAGATATTCACCTAGTGACAAATTCAACAGTTCCTTCTTCAAGTAAAACTGACAAGAAATACTGGATCAGAATCCAATCTAAAAAGCCATTATATTCAGTTTGGAAATCTTTTTGATATCTACATAAGAACACACATAAACATGGCATACATGTATACATAGATACATGCCCCTCAGAAAAAGTGCTTAAACAGCTTTTTAAAATTCAATCAAAATAATCATCAGCTTTTTAGAAAGGTGGTGGTTGATAATAATTGGAAAATGCTGTCTCATTCATTTATTAAAGTGAGATTCAGAGTCAATTTATTTGATTAGGATATTCTATTAAGTGGGTTGGTGCAGTTCTTCAAGAGTTACCTGTAAGAAATAAACAATCTTACAGAATTTTAAAAAACAAAACAAAACAATAACAACACCCAGTTTTTGGTATCAACTTTTAAATACTTCTAACCAAACTGGTATAAAAATAGTGACTGGCAAGAAGGAAAAAAAAAAAAAGGAAATTACAGTTTAAATAAATTATATGAATGAAAAGAAGGAAATTAACTTTTTGAAATCAATTTGTATTTTTCTAAACCAAAAACTTCTTTTGTACTCTGAATAGATCTTTGTATATATAGGGGTGTGTGTGTGTGTGTGAGTGTGTGTGTGTGTGTGTGTGTGTGTGTGTGTGTGTGTAGCTTGTATATATAGATCTAAATGGGGGTAAGGAATAGAGTAGATAGCTAAAATCCCTTCCAAATCTAAAATTTTTGATCTTATGATTTAATACCCAACAAAGTGAAACTAAAACCAAAGACTATCATATTTGATGAACAGGAGGTCTTAACAGCCTTTCCATGGGTATCCACTTTAAGCTATAACAGAAGATGATTTTGACATAACTGAGAAATTACTTTACTGTCTGCATGTAGAAATCTCAGCTAAGTTAATTATTTCCGTTTGTTAATCCTCACTCAGGTGATATATTTGTACATAAATGTAAACAGGAATCAATTCTACATAGAAGAGGTTGATAGTAATGTAAATATTTACTCAAATATTAAATGTTTCAATGGAGAGAGGCAGAATGTAATTGAGGTGCAATCCATTACCTTAGTAGGAGGCTTGAGAGTCAGCTATAAAACTTGAAACTGAAAGAATAAAAGCCCACTCTCTTCTAAAGCCAATTAAAAAGGGGTGGATTATTTCTACCCCTCTGACTTCTGAAACCTGGGCTTGCACATCTGCTAATTTGCTACTTTTATTGCTGGGAAAACCGATAAAATTGTTACCATTTGGATGTTCACGGACAACTCAAGTTACAAGCTCAACATGGCAATTGTTAGTTTAACAGAAGACACTGACATTTCAATATAAGCTT
The DNA here is from genome assembly GCA_023553655.1 of Myrmecobius fasciatus. Classification (NCBI taxonomy): domain Eukaryota; kingdom Metazoa; phylum Chordata; class Mammalia; order Dasyuromorphia; family Myrmecobiidae; genus Myrmecobius; species Myrmecobius fasciatus. The sequence continues at coordinate 409,934 of JAJPUD010000828.1, forward strand.
TAAACAAGAGAAACCCTTTAAGCAGCCTCCAGACTGTATGTCCCATGTTTATGCTCCTTTTCCTTCAATAAAAACAAAAAAACCTAGTGCGGCTACAAGCAAATGTTCAGTGGTTGACTTACATGCAGCTGTTATCCCAGTAACCACTGGGGGCCCCCTTATATTGTCTGATCAACACTACAGCCATTATGGAGGACCAATTTGTAACGGTTTATAAGTAGGACTCTTTCTCTCAGTTACCCCCGAGACTGTCCAGAAGGGTCCTTCAGCCTCTTACACTGCATAAATCTATAGGCTAAGGGCCAAAGATATAAACCCCTCCTGGTAAATCATCATGTGGCAGGGTCCATACTTAAAAGCTCTGATCAGAGTGGGAGTAAACTCTGCCCTCCGAATCCAAACACAGGAATAAGATGGCCTGCAGTTGCTGTAATTTTCCAGTTACAAAGAGTGTACTACCCTAGCTTTGTGTATTTTTTTCCCTTTCCATAAGAAAACTATGCCCTAAACCAATTCCTTTTCCCCTTTCTACTTTGCTTCTCTCTTCTTCCCTGAGTTAATTTCCTGAGCACACATTTATAAGCCAGAGGTCTGAGGAGCAACAAAGAAAAGCCATGGATGACAAAACTAAGCCCTCGGCTACAATGGCTCACCCTAGAAAGCAGGGGAGAGAAATCAGCCACAGAACTGTGCTGCAATTTGCCATGTTCACAACCATCAAATTCCTTCTAGGTTCCCACATTCTCGACACTGGGGTTTGTTGTAGAAGCCTACTGCATATATTTCACAACTGCAACATAAACAGAGAAAGGTGCTAATTTGGCAGTGAAGAATTTCATTCAGATTTCAAAGCCTGTTTTCCCCAGCTTACAAAGTAAGGAATAGTTGGAAGGTACTGGGTAGCATGCTAACTTTCCTTCACACCTGTTTAAAAATACTCAACTTATTCCTCTGAAAGATTACATAGGAAAAGGATGGTGCCTGAAAACTGACTCGAACACCTTATTCCAGTGTCTCTCCCTGGGAACCTCTGCTACTGTCAAGTTTTTCTGATTATACCACAGAAAATAGGAAGCACTGTGCACTGAGAAAGGCTATGGCAGAATATGAAATAGGAACATAAAAACATTGCCATGAGAGCTGGTAATCCCCAATTCAAATGAACACCAGTTTTTAAAACCAATACTCTCAGCATTGAAAGTTCTTGTGTCTAGCAAAAAAAAAAAAAGTAAATAAAAAAGAGAGCAAAAGGATATTTTGTCCACCAAGCCTTCCTTTGGTTCCTATTTCAGGGAGTTAGAAAAAGGTTTGAGTTAGAATTGAACTCAACCACCATTTTGAAGTTTGAGTTTATTGTTTTGCTTTATTTTAATTTGTTGTTGCCAATATACCAAAAGACTACTTTGAGCCTTTTTTTAAATTTTTTTTTAATTTTTATTCAAAGGCTCTAATATTGACACTATAATTTCCTGCTTTGGACTTCTCACTATCAGCAGGACTTGGGTAGAAAATGATACAACTGGGGTAGCCTGCACTGTACCCAGCAGATTTAAAAGAGCCTGGGGGCTGCCTAAAGCCCCATAAACATCAGCAGCTTGGAAATTAGTGGGAGGTCTAGGTGGGTAAGAATGGGAGAATCAGGATGTGGGATTTTAGCTTCTCTGAGATGCAATATCATCTAATTCCTTGATGGCTGCTACTGGTTATATAGAGTACTTACTAGAAGGTCTCTTTTTTCCTCTTTATATATGTATTTATTGGAAAGAGAACACTAGAATATTATTCATAAAAATACTGATCTTCAATTATGGGTGACCAACAAAGATGTCAGGAAAAAAGTTGAACATAGAAATAATAGGTGGAAGGAAGAAAGGATAAAAAATATCTTATGGGTCTGATGAAGATGTAAATAACTACAGTTTCATTTCCTTCCTCTGTTCTGCACTCCATCCCTCCCTTATGCTTTTAATCCAAATCTTGGGAAGCTTGAAATCTAGATCTCTAAGAAAATGTCAAGCCAGCAGGTAATATTCATCTTTTTTTTTTTTTTTTTTTGCTTTTTGCTGAGGCAATTGAGGTTAAGTGACTTGCCCAGGGTCACATAGCTAGGGAATGTTAAGTGTCTGAGACCAGATTTGAACTCAGGTCCTCCTGACTTCAGGGCTGGTACTCTATCCACTGCACCATTTAGCTGCCTCAGGTAATATTAATCTTGAGGGCTTCTTGCCTTTTGTCCTCACTCCCAAAGAGATATCTTTGATTATATAGTGCAAAATACACTGTGTTTGAAGTCAGAGAAAATCTGTTTTAATTTCTGCTTTGCTACTTAACAGTTGAGTGGCCCTAAGAATGACTTGTAAGTCAGGGGACCTCAGTTTCTCCATATGTAAGTTGATGGTAGGGAACTCAATGATCTCTAATATTCCTACCAGCTGTGACTCCTGTGGTCTGTCTCCATGACTAATCCATTAACAGCAATACCACATGTTCCCATATTATCTCTTCCTCTCCCCATGACAGGTACAGACTTTCCTCAACTTCAAAGGAAAGTTCAACCTTTGGGTGTTATCCCGTGGAGGGAAAATCACCAAAAAGAAAAAAGTGACTCAATTTAGGCACAGAGGTATTTAATAGGATAGGAGCCAATTAAATCAGAAGTTCATTTCTCTGGAGGCAGTTTAAAAAATTAGATCTGCTTATAAGGAAAAGCTATTATCCTACATCTTTATGTATGCCTGTCCAAAGTAAAGGATGCATTTCAGTAAAAAGGTGCATTTCAGTTCAACAACTGTTGACATTTTTGCTTAGCTGCACTCACACTGGCAACATATAGTCAAGTCCTTTCATTATGTGAATCATAGTGCTGCTTTAATTTCTGCTAAAATAGAATTTTTTAATGCAAGAAGAAAAATAATAATAAAAAAGAATCCTTTACTTATAATTAAAAAACTAGTTATTGGAATATAGCTTTGAAAAATAGCATGTTTCAATTGAATAAGGTGAAAATTAAATATAGTGGATGCCCTATCTACTGAATAACAGTGGTTGGTAGGAGAGGAGGGCAGCAAAGGGCATCCAACTATCAAGAGAGTGTTCAAGAAATGAGCAATGGGGTTATCCACCAATTTATGGGATATGCATAATTTGCTATTCTTGAGGTCTAGCCTCCCTGGAAAGTGATAGTGCTGAGATTAAAGGGATATGGATAGGTATTAGAACAGTAGTTTCTTTAGTCTAAGAATCACCTAGGTGAGGAAACTTCTACCAATTCAGGTTAGCCTTCTCTGAAACTTATAGTCAAGAGACTTGCCTGGAGCACTATCAGGGTAAATGAATTATGCAGGATCACAAAGTCAGTACATGTCAGAGGCAAGCCTTGAAACTAGGTCTTCTTGGTTTCAAGATTGGTTCCTTATCCCTCATGCCATGCTGTCTCTCATCCAAGTGATGAAAACTAAATTAAAATTCTATGATCTTGCCAGTTGTTTGAAAAGAAGGTTGCATATCACTCATGCACCAAGATTCAACCATGTAATGCATATAATTATGCAACTAATTTAATCATGAAGCTCCATTTTAGCACTTCATTGAAATGGGCTCAAAAGGACTGGCACAAACATAAGTTCTAAGGGTGGATACAAAATGACTGCTTTCTGGGCCCAATTGATTCTGATCACAAAAAGATGAAGTCATATGAACAAAAAGTATGTGTTCTGTATCCAAAGGACATGTGAAGTACAATGTAAACAAAAGGTGTGATTGTGCCTTTGGGTGTGCTGAAATTATTAGGACTTCTATACATGTGACAATAACTACACTTACATTTTAAATGATGTTTTTCTAATGATTTCCCTTCTAGCAAGTCAAATCAGAAATCTGGGCTTTTCATGCTTTTTGTTGGACAGATGACTTTTTCTCTAGTTTGATGGTAAATACCTACTATTAATGCCCCCACGTCTGGGACTTCCGGCACTGGTGGAAGTACAGGTATAGCTACCTTCGAGTACTGCACAAAAAAAACACAAATTGGTCAAATGGAAAGAGGATATTTCATGCAGCATAAACCAAATGCAACCTGTTCTAAAGTTAAGTCTGCTGGGAAAGCATCTCACAGAACTGAGACAGTCAAATAGTCAATATTAATTCCACACAGCAGTAGACTAGCAATTGGTACTATATACTATATACAACTCTCATCAGGTGCTTTTTGTTGTGGTTGTTCTGAATGTAGACCAAGGGTCAAGGCCTTTTCTCTTTTTTCTCCCCCTCCCCCCTTTTTTTTTCTGGCACAAAGCCACTTGTCTTAAGAGAAAGTCTCTCAAAACTGAAAGGCTGTAAAGCACTGCTTGCAGGCTTTTTCTCTGCTTTAGAACGAAATAAAAACAAAGAAATGGAATATGGTTTACCTGTTAGAACTTTCACAAGGCAGGAGAGCCTTGAATGCCCTTAGGTTTAATCATAAGAGAAGCTAGATGGGAACCTCTAGACCTAGTACTATTTATAAGAACCATTGTAGACTTATAGACTTAAAAAGTTGGAAAGGGTTTAAGAATCATCTACTTTAACCCTTAAGAAACTTAGATTATTGATACATAAATAGATGTTCTGAAGCAAAGAGAAGTATCTGGAATTGTGGTTCAGAACTGACGCTTAGAATATATATTGGTGATACCTAGGGGAAAAAATAAAAATAAATAAAATCCCAAAGTACCCCAAAAGGCAACTCAAAATTTCTAGGGGTAACTTTTGATTGTTTTGTTTTGTTTTCACCTTGAGAGAACTAGAAAAATGATGTGCTGGTTATATACAAATTAAAACACTAATTATAAATATTTCACTTTTTTCTGGTTCAATTGATATGAATTTAGCTATGTGGCCTTTGGAGGGAAAGAAAAGCAGTGGTGCAATATATGAAAGAACTCTAAAAATTGTTATTAGAAATGTGTTTTTAAACTAGAATTCTTTGTTCTAACCAAATGATGCTACCCATTAGAGGTTGTTTCCTGTGCATTATTAAAGTGATATACTGTAGTACTAGTTAGAACTCTATAACCTCTAAATTGCTTGATTGTAATTAAGGTCACTAGTTTTATTTAGAAAGGTTGAAGGAGGCTCCACTTAACTTGGCTTAACTAGAATGAATTTAATGTTATGTCTTTGCTGCAGTGCTGGAGGGGCTGTGGCCAAGATGTTCTGGTTCCTGGAGCTTAGTTGTTGTTTTTGTTTGTTTGTTTTTGACATGACATCCACTATAGGTTGTCTAGGTTGTCTTTTGGGCTTAGTTTGTTAAAAGGATAACCAAATTTATTAATAAATACTATTAAGAAAAATTTGGCAATTGAGAAGCTGAATGATTCTATGCTGCATAATTTTAGTCATACTTTGCAAGTTTTATGGTTACTTTAGCTGATGAAGATAATTTTCAAGATTAATTCCCTTTGTAGGTTAGACAATATAATATCTTAATCAGTATGATCAGTTAGAATGAAATGATAAAGGAATATAGATACTGAATATCCACAGAAAACAAGGAAGATTGAAGAAAGTAAGGGGATTTGGTAAAGTTGTTGAAGAAGAGAGATGAGAGTAATGGAAATAATATGTGAAGTTTGAGGAAAAGAAGAGGTTATAAAGGAAGAGAAACTAAAAATAAAGCAAGTTATTAAGGAAAAGGCAAAAAAAAAAATAAGGCTGCATGAAAAATGAAGAGGAAATGAGAGACCCACAAAGCAGAGAAGGCAAGTAGTAGCAGCAGAATGGAAAAGCTTAAGGATTGGATCTATGCTCAAAATTTTACTGGATGAAAGCTCAGAAACATTCATCTCTGGACAGAATGCTGGCAAATTTCAGTAGCTCCAATGGCAATAATGATAAATGCAGTTTTTTACAGCCAAGTGGCTCAAGCAGCCAACTATGTTACTGCTATATAATTAATAACAATAAGCAATTAAAGAGAACAGCAGGTTACAACTATAAGGTGTCAAAATATATTAGCAGAAGAAAAAACTGCAACAACACAGTTAAGAGAAAAATAAATGTACAATGTGTGAGCCCATGTCCTGTCTCATCTTTGTATATTTTGGATTAAGCTTTTAGACTCAAAGAAAAATGTAGGATGACATAAAACTACTATATGGTGATTAATACTCCAAAACCAAATAATACTTCCAATGCTTAGAGGAAATCTGAAATATAATATGAGAAACATGACTGCCACAGCATAAGAAATTTGTCTGATCATTTTACTGAGAAATACTCTAATAAATACCTTAAAAATGGCATTTGTTGGGTTAAATGTTTTCAAAGATCCCAGAGTGTTTTTCTTTTTTATTTAAAATGCAGAAGGGAAGAAAAATTGGAAAAATGTCAAGGGGAAAAAATTTTCCAGGGAAAAAGGAGTCATCTTAGTTTTTATCAAATCACAGGATTTTAGGGCTCAAAGGTACCTTTGGAGGTCTTCTAATCCACTTTAGTTACTTTATTCTTGAGGAAAGGAGGTCTAGAGAGGTGAGGAATTGGCCCAAAGCAATAAATACAACTAATTAGTGTGAGAGTTAAGATTAGAACCTAGGTTTTCAGACTCATGGATTCATGTTTTCTACTACATCTACAATATTGCCATTCAAAAGCTTCAATAAAAAACAAAAACAAAAAAACAAAAAAACCCACATTCCTTCACTTTGGTTTTTCATTATTTCATTATGTGAGTTAAGAGGTTAAAGAAAACAAAAGTTGTCTTTTCATTTATTCCCCCTATTGGAATTCGAGGTTGGTTTCCAAATCCCCTGCCTCTTTTCTCCCTGAGAATCAATGCTCTGGAACCTCTGTGATTCAGGGACAGCTGTCATCCTAGCCTCCCTCAGCTATTAGGAAAGCATCCCTTCAGTAGAAGATTTCTACAGGGACCTTTTCCACCCCCTTCCTATTCCAGGTATTTCACAAGTTCTCGAAACCTTATGCTATGTGCAGCCCTTCATTTGGACAGCTAATCCAACCATGGTGTTACACAGTACATAGTTGGCAATGAAGGAAGAGTTTCCAGCCAGAAAGGCTCACAGGATCTCTTTCAATGGTAATAACACCCTTCTTTGGTTAAATGTACTACCTTGAAATTAAGTAGAAGTTAGGCACATGCCTTTCCACCCTGAGGGATTTTTAGGTGCTCAAAGAAAATAGATGATTCCTAGATTCTAGTTTTCCTAAGACAAACAGAAACTTCTCTGTGATTGTCATGAAATCATGCCTTGATATAGTAAGTCAAGCATTTGGGAAAACATATTAACTGTTCCTCCAAGTTGCTAACTTATCAGAGAAGTGACCACTATGGTGATGTGAAATTGGGAAAAAAATTGAGCCAGGTATGTTTCCTTCTCAGGAGACATTCTGGTCAGGCCAATTAATACAAACATTACTTGCTGGGATAGATAGAGAGATCACTGAGCGTATCACCATAAGACCATCTCTATCCATCTATCCCTACATGCTACCAATAGGAAGCAGTGCTAGAAAATGATTCAGCATCACTTGTGAGAAAACACAACAAAAGGTGAATGTGTTATATGGAAGATCTCATTACAATCTGGTTTAGGATTAAAGTGGACAGGCATTGATGTCTCTGGGTGTCCTCCCACCCCATTCAAAACAGAAAATCAAAGATGATGAATGGGCCTGATAAAAACCAGGAGTCATTTAGATAAGTATTTTGTTTAAGGAAGAACAAAATACAAAAATTGAAGAGAATGGCTCTGTCAGTTATTGCATGTTTTACCTTCTGAAAAATTATAAATCATTTCTAAGGCTAAAATGCCAAAATATAAAGATACTTTGGGCACAATAAATGTCTAAAATTTATAACAATTTGTTCAAAACTGAACCAATTGAAGATTCTATTTTAAATTTTATATACCATATATTTCAGCAATATAATAAAGATGTCATATTTCTTAGTGAAAGAAGAAACCCTATAAAACAAAGCCAAGTGTTCATCAATATTCTTAAACATATGTGTAAAAAGGGTCTATCTCAACACCCCCCCCCCACCATGTACACACATTGCTTTTGGTTCTAGCAACCAAAGTTCTTATGGATTTAGATGTGCAAGGATAGTATCTAGTTCAACTTTCTTCATACTACAGATCAGGGAATTGACTGAGAGAAGTTAATTGGTTTGTTCTAGATCACATGGATAATAAATACCAGAACTGAGATTCAAACTTAGGTCCATTAAACCCAAATCTATAGTTCTTTCCAGTATATAAAGAAGACAGGTAGTAGAGTAGAGAGTCAATCATGGAGTCAGGAAAACCTGAGTTCAAATTTGGCTTCTGTCACTTACTAGCTGTATGGCACTCAACTGGAAAATGGAGATCACCTGCCTCATCAGGTTATTTAAAGGATCAAATATATTTGTAAAGTACTTAACACAGTGCCTGGCTTAATGAATGCTTACTCCCTTCCCCTATACTATAAAGATATATTAAAATAGAATCCCAAGTTGTCACTGTTGCTGACTGAAAGTTGTTTGTGGTTTGTTCTTGAAGAGGATCATGTTATCAGGGAGATGGTGTCAAAACATGCAAGTGAATTGGCAGTTGAATGGACAGTCTTGCACTTGGGAATCAAAAGAATCATACTTGAATCTCTCCTCAGGTACTACTTAGTTATGTGAGTTTCTTCATCTATAAAATTTGTTACCTATCTTATAGGGTCACAGTGAGAAAGGGACATTGCAAACTCCAAAGTCTTACATATATAAATAGATACTTTCCTCACACACTTTCTGATAGCAACAGTCACATTCAGGTTACCCGATAGTTTTTTGTTGGTAGTGGTAAAAATAATAATAATAATAATAATATGTACCCTAGCTATAAAGGGACTATAGTTCACTTCCTATAATTCCCTCTAATTTTTTTTTTCCTATGTAGGAAAAAAAGCAACGTTTAACTTTCAAAGAGCAGAGATTAGTATGAAGATTTTTAAAACTTCCTAGAATCAAAGAATTTCAGCCCTCAGAGACCATCTGGTTGAATCTCCTCATTTTATAGATACAGAAACTGAGGCCCAGACAAGGTAAGTGAAGTGGTCACAAACAGAAGAGCTAGGTGTAGAATCTAGATCACTTGGTGATATATTATGTTAGAAGGAGAATTTACACTGGTCACAAAAACTGAAGCCAAGCAGTTTTGACTCTTAACAAACCAAAGAAAAGTAGCTTAGAAATTAAAACAAAGAATAGTGTAGTGACAGCACCTGAAGTTGATGTTTCTAAAAGTTATTAATATAATTTTTTTATAATTATAAAGAAGTAGATTTTGTTTGTTTTTCAGGAGCAGAGGGGAGGAGAAGGTGGTGGTCTAGACCTATGATTTCATCAAGTGATTCCTTCTTGTAAAGAACTTCTATCCACCAACACACATTAGCAATTATTCTACATTTTATAATCTCAGAGTTTAGAATTTCTTGGAGCCCTGAGACCTTGTTACTTGCCCGTGTCACACAGTCAGGCAAAATCAAGTCTACTAAAGGCAAGCCTTTGACCCACTATCTTCCTTACTCCAGGCTTGCTCTCTAAACACTTTTAGGATTCTGTTAGTATTTTAAACAATCTCTGCAAGGATTACATTTGTATGAAAATGTTATGTGCAAAGCAACTTTAACTCTGCAGTTCTCCAGAAAGAAAAAAAAATAATGATTACCTATCTATATTTGTTTTCAATTTTATTATTCCTTAAAAAGTCATACAGGAGAAATGACCAGTTCTATTAAAAAAAAAATGATCTGGAATAGGAAAGAAAAATGTCCTTAAATATTGACCACAATAATTTCAATAAAATTATGATCTACCAAAAAATAAATAAATAAAAGTAAGGCATTTGACTAGAAGTGCTTCATCTTAACTTCTTAACAGAAGAACATACAAATATCCCAAACTTATGAATGTGCAAAATCTGATTTGGCATTCTGATCTAGGTACATATTTCCTAGTCATTTTTTCTAAGAATCACTCCTTTGATATTATTGCATGCTTTAGAAAACAGAATTGCAAAGATCCGTTTTAAAGTGATAATAGTAGGAAAATTCCAAATATGAGCTGTCACTATGGCCTTAAGTCACCCAGTTATGCCTAGATATTACCTCATCATCTGAAGTTTGCACCAACCCAAATTGTATGCTTGAACTTTCAAGGACTAGAGGATGAATTAGGACTCTATATAATTCAAGTCTCTCTTTTTCTGACTTTTTGTTTCTCTCTCTCTTTTCTCCCTTTTAGAATCTCGCTTTCTTTCTCTTCCTCCTGTCTCCAATCTCTCTGTCTTCCCCTGCCTCAAGTCCATATTAAGATATTAAGGAAGCTCTGATCATTGCTAAGACTATTAATTTATTCAGGTTTTCATTTGATTTCTTTTAATAATTTAATGAGGGTGCTGGTAAATAGCTTACCTTTGTGTAACATGGAATATTTTATAAAATACTTTCACTAACATGCCCTATTTGATCTTCCCAATAAACTTGTGAAATAAATAGGCATATAGACTCATTTTGAAAATAAGAAAATGGAGATTCAGGGTGGTTAAATAACTTAAGCAAGCATCGTGATTAATAAGTGGCAAAGGCAGAACTAGCACCCAAATTCTCAATGACACAAATGATAAGCAACACCTGAATGAAATTTTGGCTAGGTGATCAATTTTCAGCCAGAAGTTGCCAAGCAGTTTTAATTTCTGAGAAAGCTATGCCATATAGTTGGGAAAAATGGAAGCAATTGCCAAGATGTCCTCACTGCATACTAATATTACAAGATTTGCCTCAAGTCAGTAAACAGCTACAAAGGGAAAAAATTAACCAAAAAAAAAAAAAAAAGGAATTCAGTTGTGAGTATTTGCAATTAACTTCTGTGGTTTTATTTTAGATTCCTCCTAAGGCTTTAATAAGGAAAATATGATATTAAATTTTGGGGATTGTTCATCTAGAATACACCAACCTTCAGTCAAAATTCTGGCAATCAAAATTCTGACTGATTTCACACAAGTAATAACAAATCCAACTTCTCTAACATATGCATAAGGAAACCAATACAGTTCTCTTTATCAGCCAAATCCACTTAAAAAAAAAAAGGTAAATATTTTTAAACTCTGTTGAACAAGAAGGCAGAGTCATTTATTTTCCAACAAACTGTAACAATTGTGAAGCTGTGTTTTCCTCCTTGTCATGTGGAGAGGTTCACATAGTCTGTTGAACAGAACTTACTGGGCCCATTTAAAAAATCCCAAGAAAACCATGTAGTGTGCTGTTCAAATGACTGGAGTTAACAAAAACAAACAAACCTTTCCTGGCCCCCAGAAATGTAAATAAAAAGTTAGATTTCCCTGTACTATGTTTGATTGCATTAATTGATGTTTAAAAAAAAATCTGCTGAAAATAAAGCCCAGCAGTAGCATTTTTCTTTCCTAAATCACAATAGCAGCACATTACAAACATTACAAAAAGGTCCCCTGGTACAATTCTAAAGTTCCACTCTGGCAGAAAAATGCATCTACTGTATGCTCTCTCTTTGCCATCCATGCCCTCCTAAACAGACACAGAAACAGGTCACAAATGCAATTAAATGCACTTAGTCACTGCTTACATTTTTGTACTGAGGAGCACTCCAGAATCCAATAATCAGCTACTCATTTTGAAGTATACTGACATAAGTTTATAAGATAAGACTATATCTGAGTTTTTGCCCATAGCTGGATGGCCATCTGTTAATTTTTCTATTGCCCCAATATTGCTTCCATGGAGGGAGGAACGTTTTCTGGTGAATATGAAATGTGATTCAATCCAATTCAGCAAACATTTATTAAACTTCTACTAGGAAGAGACAACAAGGCTTCCTGGCTAGGATTATGATCTTGGAGTCAGGAAGATCTGGTTTGAAATCCTGCTAAGTTGCAGTGTAACCCTAGGCAAGTAATTAATACACATGGACTTCAGTTTCTTCATCTGTAAAATGAGGGAAATTGGACTTCATGTCTATATGGTCCCCTCTTGCTCTAAATCTATGATCCTACATATAGCTGCAACAAAATAGCCCTTGCCCTCAAGATGCTTATGTGTTATTCAGGAGAGAGAGGACATGCACACAAATCAGTAAAGTGATTAGGGTAATGAGCTGGGCAAAGTGCTCTGGAAGAAGGTGAGGAGAGAGATGATATTCTCTGCTAGACAGATCAGAAGAGACTTCATGGCAGAGATAGAACTATTAAGTAGGTCTTTTACTTTGATTTGCATGAATGTCAGTCAGTTTAATTCTTCCGTGTCTATAGACATATTTAATTTTTCTCAAAATGAAAGATAATGTTTTTATCACTGTCTAAAAATTTCTTACACAAAACATTTATCTATCTTTGAAGCAGTCATTTAACAATTTCTTTAAGTTTCCTCTATCTTCTCCATTTTTACTTTTCATCTCATCCTAGTCAAGAAAAAGAGAGAGGAAGAGAGAAAGGGAAACAGTATGTCATGAGGTACTTAGATTGGTAGTGAAGTCATAGGAAAGGACTTTGGCATTTATAGGAATTCTTCACTGGAAAAAAAGGAAAGGTTTTTTTTCTTCCTCCATAAATTATTTTATGCTTCGAGTAAATCAAACCACTGAAAATCATCCCAAAGAAGATTCAAGGTTTCTAGCTCTAAGAACTAGAGAAGCTGCTAGCTTGGAAGTAACCAATTCCTTAGACTGGGATTGCACAGCAAAAACTTTGGACCATTCAATAAAGAGAAGGAGGTGGTGGAAAGAGGTAGAAAAATGGTATTCAGACATTTCCCTACTCCCAGGAACCTCTAAAATCATCAGCAGTGTTAGCTGCTTTAGTTGGGTTTTGGGACAAGTGGGACTTATTTAGGTACAATCAGAAGTTTTGTTAAATCTTTAACTTAACCCAGACATTTATGAAAAAATCCAAACATATGGTAACTATAAAGTTACTTCAAAAACAATATTCTCAACATATTTATGTTGGTAAATCACCCACTTCTGAAAACTCCTCCTTTGTGGCAGTGTCCCAGCAACAGATGGTAAAGGTGATGGGTTTGGTAAAGTAGGTAGGAGTGGAAAGGCTGGCTAGGGAGCTCAGTTTTTAAATGGAAAAGCTCTTCTACTAAGTGTCTGGTTGGGACAGTAGAGAAAACAAGTTCAGAGATATATGGAAGTGGTAGAACTTAGATGTGATAGAAAATTCTGGTGTGGACAACAATTTGTCAGATAACCTTCACCAGAATCTTTTAGCTCCTCTGAAGGAGTGTTTACATCTACCCTCTGAAAATTCTCAATAAAAAGATTAGGTCTCCCAGTAGACTCTATTTGCCTCAGCCATGCCATTACCAATTGCTAATCCAGTCCCTATGGTGACTTCTTCCCTTAGGCAATGATGAGAGAGCTGGATAGAGTATAGAGATGAGGAAGATAGGGAGGAGGGGGAGAAAGTAGGAATAGAAGCATGAAAGTCTTTTTCTAAGCTCACACCAAAAGAAGGCAGGATAGAGATAGAGATAAAGATGGTAACTGTAAAATTCAATATCGGAGGCTCCTGCTATTGTTGAATATTACAATTCATATGTGTTTTTATTCAGTGATATTAAATAACTTTTCCTTGGCACAATCTGATCAAAGAATAATAAAACAAAATCTAGAATTATAAAGTTCCTGACGCTTTTAGGGGATTCATGCATTTATCCACCCATTCAATGAGCATTTATTAAGTATCTACAGTGTGCAAAGCACTATACTGGTCTAGGAGAAAAAATACAGTTTGGATAAGATAAAGCCCATAATTTGCATCCTCTTAGTAAGATGAGACTCAATGCAAAATACTTTCCTGCAAAATATTATGTAGCTATGCTTATTCTGAAGTGGAAGGTCAGAGGGGGAGATCAGGGAAAGCTCCAGTATAACATACTATTTCAGATAGGCTTTAAAAACAATGATTAAGAAGTTGTGTGTCCTTAGTTCTTAGAGGACCAGGACATCAGGGACATGATGCTACAACATGTAAGTGAAATGAATTTAAGTGAGAGAGAGAGACAAGATCAGCATTCCCAGAATAGGGAATGTTATGAGTAAAGGCAAGAGAGGCAGGAAGGCTGATGCCATATTTGAAAGACAGAGAATAGACAAACAGAATGCTTTCTATAAAGCTTTTAAGACCAAACCAGGCTTTAAATTGGGTCTACCTCCTCATTTCAATGAAGGAATGAAAGAAAGAATGGAGTAGTTAATAGGTAGTTCTTTTTTTTCCCTGAGGCAAAAGTGACTTGCCCAGGGTCACACAGCTAGGACTTAGTAAAGGTGATTCTTTAAGTATGATTCTTAAAGCTCTAAATATGACATGGTCCCTCAATCCTATAAATGGATGTCTGATTCAGTTCTATAAAATGCAAGTTCAATTAAGAGTAAGCTTATTTTACTACTGTTTCAATGTTTGCCTTAACCATGATACTTTCCTACAGTGCAACCCTTTGGCATGCATTTAATGACAAAGAAAACCCCAGTTCTTTTGTTTCACTGAAGAGCTTCAGCATCATTCCTCTTCAAAAGGTTGCTAGACCAACTCCTTTACTTGCTTCTCTATCAGTCTCTACTCTTGCCTTTGTTTTTCAATACATCACTACAAGACTGGAAACTAATGAGAGCAGGACATGTTGTAGGTTGAAGATTAAAAGACAGATCCTGACAGAAAACTTTGTTGTTCTACCTTATTTCATGTAATCCATATGTTCTCAATGTTTCTCCTGCAATGAGAAATTCTTTTTCTTTAGAATAGAGTTCTTTATTAAACTCCATATGTCAGATAGATGATGTCTGGAATTCCTAGTTAGGACATTGTGGGGATTAGAATGATTTCAAAAGCTGATCATCTCACCTGTTACTGGAGATAGGGAGAGGATAGGATGAGTACAAAATAAAAGAGTTTTTTTAGAATATGTGTAATATATCTATCTTTCAAAGGAAAATATTAAAAGTTCTCATTCTTATCTTTTTGTGGAGGATTTGTATTGCTTTAGCTCCTTAAGAATCTGTTACTGCTAACCACCTGCTGTAAGACTTGACCAGCTGTTCTTAGTGAAACTAACATCAGGGTCACCTGGGAAATCCGGTGGAGAAGACAGGGGGGTCCTCTAAGGATAGGGTGGGCAGAACCCTTCCTGCCATAAAGACTCCTTCCCTTTGCATAAGAACTGGCCGCCTGATTATTAGCCTTCACACCTGTATTCTTCTAGGGCATAGACTGTGGTCTCTCATTAGCACTGAAATCCCTGCCTCTAAGAGAAGCACAGATGTCAGAAAACCTGACCCAATATCTGGTTGCTTAGATGCTGTTTGCTTTTGTAAGCCTGAGGTTTTAGTGTATCTTGTGATGAGACAATGGTATTCTACTCCATCCCTCCTATTCTGTGGACAGTAATGGAATGCAGGTTGGGTTTGCAAATAGACTGAGTCCTTTGTAGCACATCTACAATTAAGCTAGCCTAGAAGAAACCCATGGAAAGCAACCCTAAAGGACAAAAGGCTCCAGACTATGACCCATCGAATGGAAAATGCATGAGACCATGTTCCCTGGAAACAGCCATGTTTGTCTTGGTACATATCACAGTAATCAGTCAGCACCCTTCTTTGGAAAAGAAATTGCAAAGGCCCCTCCCTCAACAGATGGAGGATATGGGTGGGGAGGGAGGTTCTTGGCTCTTATAAACACCTTTCATTCATAGAAAGATTAATAAGTGAATGAATGAAAGAGAAGAAATATTTCTCTAATAATCTAAAGAAATCATCCCAGAAACTATGTAAACCATTTATTAGGGAGCCCTTGGCTTAGAAGCTCCAGGGATGGGAGTGGGTCCTTTGATCTGCATTATAAAATGTAAATATTCACCTTGGTGGGGCTTGTTACATAAACATACCCTTTCTCCAAAGGCTCAGCCCTGCCCTCTGAAACTTCCATTCAGAACACCCATTTATATTTAAATGCTAACTTTGAGTTTATACCCAGAAGCACTGACATTTTAAAATAGGAATAACTAAACCAAGATAAACTGCTAAATATAATTTATTGATGATAAAGTGCATGACTGAGATTAAATTGCAGTAATTGAATAATGAACACATTCACATCTTGTGTATTTTGACAATATGCTTGCACTTCTGTACTTCTGCTGCTCTATAGGTTTTGCCTTTACTTGAAGGTTGGGGTGGGGGTGGGGGCGGGACTCTCTGAATCTATAATTTCCTGTTGATTAGATAGGAAACAACCACAAGCACATATTTTGATATCTCTATTAACAGCCTGTTCATGTCTAACTGCAAAACTTGGTTGCACTTCTTTCACCATCTTTGCCCAAGACAGACCAGTAAACACAATTCCTCTCTCTATAATTAGCCTTTTCTCTAAGGGCCCTGAAGTAAGTCTGCATGCCGTAGATTTAATATCCAGTGCTATATCCATATGTGCTGCCCTTGCCTGGTCCCAGAGCATATAAACTCCCCTATTAGCAGCCTTGACTGCTTAATTATGCAGATTTTTTTTGTACCCGCCTGCCTGTAAAATTACTGTGTCTAACCTTTTTTTTTTTTTTTCCTCTTTGCACCATGCTGGCCATTCTAATGAAATCGGCATAGGGGAAAGGGCCTGATTTGCAGTTATGGAGGTTGGATCGCACTGGCAATCTGTCCTTAGTGGGAGTTACAAAAGAAGTCAAATGCCTTCATCTGGTTCTACCCTATCATCCCCAAGGTGATTGAGTTCACTTCCTGATGCTTCCCAAGTTTTCCTCAGGCTGTCCAATCAGCACATCCACCAGGGAGCCCAGCCTAGCCTGCAACAGTCTCTGTATCTAGTTACAGCCCCACCAGGGACAGTCAACTATCCACCCCCAAGCCTTCAGATGAAAACCTTTTCTAACAAGGCCGCCCAGCGCCAATGAAATAACACACATCTGCATATCCACTGGGTCCCATGTTTCTTGTGCTCATGGATTATGTATCTTGCAGCCTCTAATAAAGAAATGCAGTTCTTTGTTTAATGTTTATCTTGTGCTTGTTAAGCAAATGCTAATGTTGTATCAGAATGCTTTAGTGCTATTTGGGTTTTTGGTGATTTACTACAAGACAATCTGCTGTGAAGTAAATTTAGGGAGAAAGAAAAAAAGGGGAAAAATCATTCTGGTTGAAAGAAAGGGAGAAAATTGTTTGACAGGAAAATCAAGGGGGAGTAAGGAAGGGGGGGGGGAGAGAGAGAGAGAGAGAGAGAGAGAGAGAGAGAGAGAGAGCGAGAGAGAGAGAGAGAGAGAGAGAGAGAGAGAGAGAGAGAGAGAGAG
>JAJPUD010000828.1:427301-457169 GCA_023553655.1 Myrmecobius fasciatus
AGAGAGAGAGAGAGAGAGAGAGAGAGAGAGAGAGAGAGAGAGAGAGAATAAGAGAGAATAAGAGAGAATAAGAGAGAATAAGAGAGAATGAGAGAATGAATTGGAAAGTGCAATAGCTCCCTATGTGAATTTCCTAACCCCAGGCTGACATGCCCACTTTATCACTGGACAGTCCGAGACCTGGAGCTACAGAAACAACCCAGCACAATTTCCAAAAGGGATGAGATGATAACTTCCCCTTCAGTGATAAGGTAAACAGTGTCCTGAAGGGTAAACAAAAAATAAAAAAAGATCTTTTTTTTGTTGTTGTTGTCTGCCTTTGTGCCCTGATGGTTAGCACTGTGCACTGTTATTCACAGACCACAGGGAAGCCCTAAATTTAATTGTTCATGCCTAGCTCGGCTAGAAATAGGCAAAAATAATCAGAACCTCCCTCCTCTCATTTTCCAGGAGAGGTGGGGGCTGGGGAAGAGGGAGAAGAGGGTGGCAGCTTGAAAGCTGATAAATGAATGAATGCCCTTTATTTATCCTTTGGCAAGATAGGATATAGATATCCACAATGCAAACCTTTTCTGCCTGTTTTCCAATGCCTTCAATCCTGTTAGGGAAGAAGATGTAATTTCTTCACCTAGAGATTACATATCCTCCCCATCCCTCTGACTCAGAACCAAGATACAATTCCCTAAAACTAAAATTAAATTTAAAATGAAAGGGGAAATGAGGTCTTGATATTTAAATAAAATTATAATTGTGGTTATTATTTGAAGACCAAAGAATGGCATACTTTTTGGATTAGTGAAATGTTAGATGTATTTGTTTACTTAACAGACTTTAGTTGCTCTAAAAGTAGTTACAAATAATTGGGTATGAAGAAGGCAGAGAAAGTATTTCAACCCCCCTCCCCCCCAAACATGTTCCTTTGCTTTCCCTCTCTTACATTTCATCAAAATCAATCAATACACAAGGTGAGAGGAGAGGAAGTGAGATAATAATAACAACATCCCTGTATGTCCCTACCCCACAAAATTTATAAGACCAACACTATATACTAACAGAAGACTATTACAATCTCATTTTCTAAGGGTAAACAACTTTATCTTTAATGTGCCACAGAAGGCAAAGGTGAATTTTGCCTCTGCTTATTTGTCAAAGGTACCTCAGTGATGTCACAGAAGTTTCCATGAAAAATTTAATGCCACAGAAAATAAGCATGAGGCATAAACTGCTTTCTTACTCCCTTTAAGGGTTAAAAGTTACTAATCTTCCTTGACTTCCTCAGCATAAGGGAGCAGCAGAAGGCATCTTTGAATGTCTGAATAATTGACATTACAGAGCATATTAATCTTGAATGTACTAGCTAGTAAGTTAATAATATGATTTCTGTGACGGGGCTTTCTGTGATGACAATTCTTAGTTATCAGCTGTTAGTATGATTTAGGGAAATGATATCTGTGTCTGGGAGGATCTGACCAGAACGCAACAATTTCTTCTTATGGCTGTATTCCACTAAATAGCAAGAACAATACTGCCTTCTTCATTCCCCTTTGAGGCTATTGTAAGAATTGGAAGTTAATATATCTTTTACCCCTTTTAAAATTTAACAAAGGATGATAAGGAGGGGGAAAGTGATAGGGAAATAGAAATCTGGCCCATTTCATTATCTGCACCCATGTGCTCTTCTCTTCATTATATAATTAAAAAACTCCCCCAAAATAAATAAAATGAAAAGATCCTCTTTTTGGATTTGTTTTTATGATGAATAATATATCTTATACCACCAATTCTAACAACATTGCTGGAACAACTTAGGTATTATTTCTGTTTTACAAATAAAGAAACTGAGCAATAATAAAATGATAAACTATTTTCCTCAAGGTTTTATAATGACCTCAATTAAGAGTCAATACCTGAATCTAGCTTTATTATCTACTATGTGTCCTTCCATATAAACTTATAGAACAGGCCCAGTGTCCGAATCTGAATGTTAAATATGTTACCAGGATGGTAGAAGAGGGGTATTGCTTCATTTTCTCTGTTAGAGATGTCAGTGCTGCATCTTTTTTATAAGAATGGAGAAATCATAAGAGGCAATTTTTGGCCCAAACAGCTAAGTAGCCTCTTAAAGCAGGAACAACCATTTGGCAATTGGATATGCTAAGATGAAGAGGCCTGTATGAAAAAGATACTAACCATTGGCTATTCTAGTATCCAGGGTAATCAGGAAGAATAGGGAAGCAAAGAGGAATAATAATTTAGAGCAACCTCCCATATTCCCTCCCTCTTCCTCTTCCCACTCTAGGGCATATTGAAAACTTTCTATTATAACTCCACCACTCCATACACTAGGCTATTTTATTATCCTGCATTGGCAAACCAAGTTGCTCTGTGGGAGCTTAGGATAATTTGTCAACTCCTAAACTTCTCCAAGGGTCAGATTTGGAGTTCAACAGTTCTAAATTTACTGAATGGAATTGTTTAGGGGTTGGAGTATCTCCCAGACTGGAGAATGCTAGAGGACATGGAGATCGGCCCATCCAAGTATTATTTATTTTTGAGCTGACTTAGGGCAAGGGTACTAAAACTTGGGTTTACAAATCTGTAATCCTATATATTTTATTTTATGCATTTAAAAACACTGTTCTGTGAAAGGATTCATAGGCTTCATCTGACTGCCAAAGGGATCCAAGACACACAGAAGGGTCAAGATACTTTGGCTTAAGTGTTTCCTAGAAGAGTTCATTTAAAGCTCAGGATGTTCAGATTAAAGAAATTTTTAAGGACCTTTGAAAAACCTTGCCCACTTAAGAGTTTTTGAGACCTGAGGATGGAAGGGATCATCTATGTGGACCACTGAATAGAATAATCAATGAAATTATTAATTATTAGAATTAGAACTTGGATATTCAGAGTCAATACTCAACTAGAACAAATTATTTTTATTATTCTCTTTCCAATTATTCTTTGGTAAAAATATAATTAAATTATAAAGAAGCTATATGTATTTGGAAAGTTATCCCTATCCTCTCCTACTCTGAACCACAAAAAGAGAAGGAAGTTGGAAAAAGGAAAGCAAGGAAAAAGATGAAACAAGGAGGGGTAAAGTGAGATTTCCATTAAATAGCATTCATTTTTTTTTCCTGTAACTATTAATGCTCATAGTTGAACATCTAGTCTAACTTCACTCTGGTTAAGTTCCTCAAAGGCAGTATATTTAAAGTTTATAGGGATGAATGTAGATTGTTATTGTTCACTCATTAATGAAATGAGTGTCTAACTCTTCATGATCCCATTTGGGGTTTTCTCGGAAAAGATATTGGAATGGTTTGTCATGTCCTTTTCATTTTACAAAATGCAAACTGAAACAGAGTTAAGTGACCAGTCCAAGGTCACACAACTAGTTAAGTATCTGAGGTCAGATTTGAAATTACCACCTGGCTGCTCTGTATATATAGATAATCAATAAGTATTGGATAGATTTTTTTTTTACTAGTTATGCATAGCCTAAAATTCATCTGGAACATTCTACCAAAAAACAAAAATTTATCAAACACAAGCCATGTAATTTCCTTGAAAGTATGGATAGTTTTACTTAAATAAAAATTCCATCAACTACTTCAGTGTCTACAACTTTTATACATTCAATAAACGGTTGTTGATAGGTTAATCGATATGGCCCAGACACTGTGGTAAGCATTGGATACATTGATGTTTTTGGATTATGGAGTTATAACCAAACTGTAACATTGGAATTTAAAATTTTTTTTCATACTGTTATTGTGGATAGAAAAAAGACAGACTGGAGGAGAGGATGGTAAGGTGGTTTCAGGAACGAGCTGAATCAACAGTCATTTATGAGTCAGTGTTAACTTGGAAGGAGATCTTTAGTAGAATTCACTGTGCAATATTTTTATCAATCATTTGGATGAAGCTATAGAAAGCAGGTATAATAAATTTATAGATGGCATGAAGCAGAGAGGGATAGCTAATAAATTACCATTCAGAGTCAAGACTCAAAAAGATCTTGACATGCTAGAAGTGGGGACTGAATTGAAAAAAGTGAAAATCAACAGGTACAAATATAAAGTTCCAAACTTCATTTAAAAATCATCTTTATAACTATAGCCTAGAACATGTGTTGTGGGGGAGGAGGGGAAGGTGGTTTCCTTGTTTGCTTTTATGAAACAAATTTAAAGGATTTTTAGTTTATTGTGTCTGCATATTGGAATATAATAGCCAAGCATGCCAAAAAGTGATTTGGCTACATTAAGAAGGGATACAGTATCCAGAATGAGGGAGGAAATAAGTTTTACTAGAATTGGACAATATTTGGAGAACTGTACTTAATGCAATAGCTTTCTGGGCACATTTGATAGACCAGAACATATCTAGAACCAGAGTTCTCATGAACTTTTTATGTATTTTGAGAGCTGTGATATAATGGGTTATCTCTGTACTATTCTGCATTTTATGTTAAGTAATTAATAGCGTTATTCTAAGAAGGGCTTCATAGTCTTCCCTAGATGGCCAAAGGGGTCTGTGACACACAAAAAAGAGTAAACAACCTCTTATTTATTAGGAGATGACTAGGATGGTTATTGAAGACTGTGGAAAAAGCCATAGTTGGATGTTGAAGGAACTTATAGAAAGACTCAGGGATGGCATTATGACTGTCTTTAAGAAAGTGAAGGGCATTAGATTTTTTCTGCTTTGTCTCAGAAGGAAAATATTAGTAATAGACAGCAGTTTCAGAGGAAGAATTTAGCTTGACTGATACAAGGAAAAATTTCCTAAAAATTAGAGCCATTCAAAGGAAGAATGGGATGCCCCCAGGAAGTTGGAGGAGCAGGTTCTACTTCCTGAAGGTCTTTAGGCATCACTGGGATGATCACCTGTTGGTTATCCTTGTTCAGATATAACTTGAACTAGATGGCTTCTTTGTTTCCTTTAATTCTTTAAGTCAATTATTCTCCAAGTATTTCACCAAAAAATACATTTGAGGGAAGAATACAGACTAGTCAATTTTTACTATTTCTGAAAATAGAGAGATCTTCCAAGTTCCAATGGCCAATATGGAAACAGATTTTACTCTAACCAAAGAATCACTTTTTTCCCCACTGAGCTATAGAGTATACAAGTCCCAATGAAAGAGGTGGCCTCAGATGCCATTTAATTCAACTATTACCTGAAAGAGAATTCTCTGTACACAATTCTCCTCAAGTGTTTGTCTAGTCTTTGCTTAAAGATTTTCAGTAAAGGGAACCCTTCCATCCCCACTTCCTAAGGCAGATCAGTCCACATTTGGTCAGACCTAATTGTTAGGAGATTCTTCCTTATATCAGGTTCATATCTTTTGACTCCTTGCTAACTCACTATATAAGTAATATATATACACACACATACACACACACACGTAATCGATGGCTAAGTCTTATCATTCCTTCCTTTCACAGCCATTCCTATCTCTATTCACACAACAACAACTCTAGGTTGGGCCCTCCTCATCTTTCATTTGGACTATTCTGTTCTATCCTTTCCAATATGTCCTTTATCTGGGCAGCCAAAATGATTTTCCTAAAGAACAGGTCTGATCAGGTCATTCCACCCCCCATCCCCCAAACAACAGCTTTTTATAATTTCAACTGTATGCTCTTCACAATCTGGTCACCATTCTGTTTTTACATCCTTTTTATGTATCAGTTCTCTGGATACACTCTATGATTCAACCATGTGAAACCCTTTCAAGCCTTTGGTTGTTCCTCATACTTAATACTCTGTCTCCTGCCTCTGTGTCTTTGTGTAGGCACCCATGCCTGGATGTTCTTGCTTCCCAACCCAGCCTCTTAGAATTTCTGATTTTTGTTTTTTTCAAGATTCAGCTCAAGTGCTGCCCACTTTTCTTGATCCTTTTGATTGCTAGTATCTTCCCATTCAAGGTTACCTTACATCTGTTTTTATGGTTTTTATGCACCACTTTAAATAATAATAATGGTAACAAACATGTATATAGTGTTGACTATGTGCCAAACTCTATACTAAGTACTTCACAATCATTATCTCATTTGTTAATACATAGTCTTCTCTAACGTCTATAAATTCCTTGGTGGCAGGAATTTTTCTCCCCATATCCCTAGCACTCAGCTCCAGTTCCTAGTAGAGAATAAGCACTTAATAAATGCTGGTTAGTAGATGGACTGATTAGAGGATAAATAAATTTATGTCTTTTACAACTTCTATTTATTGTTCCTGTATCTGATCCCTTAGGACTATTTCTTCTTTTACTAAAGAGAAAAGAAACTCAGAAGGAAGTAAACACAAATAGCAAGATATATGTTGAAAGCAACATATAAAAGTCACTCTATGTATGTATATATGCATGTGTATACATATACACATACATACATGCATATTTTCTCTGGAATGGAGACACTTGCTATCATATGGAGTGCTGGAAATATTTTCTATCCTAACACATTGATCTAAGAATAGAAGGAAATAAATACCTCATTTTCTTCTGTTACTTCTAGATCCTCCTTCTGTCACTTATCACTATTAACTTCTCTTCCTTTGAGGTCCTCTCTGTCTAGTTCTACCATACTATTCAAATCCCCATGGAGGTTATTTAAATTAGTTGAACACTCTCTGCTCTTGGATACTTTCTCCTCTCTGGATTCTCAACTACCATGGGTTCAATGATCATTTCTATGTAAATGACTTTCAGATATATTTATGATTTATTATAATATATAATTACATGCCTTGATTTTTATCCTGAGCTCTAATCCTGTAACATTAGGATTTTATTGGACATTTCCAACTAATGTTCATAGGCATCTATAACTTAACATATCTAAAATAGAACTCATTATTTCACTACCTCCCACAAAACACAGCCATATTACATCTTCCCTATTTCTATTGAGATTATCATAATCCGTACCATAGACAATGAAGTGGTATCAATACTAAACATATATGCACCAAGTGGTATAGCATCCAAATTCCTAGAGGAGAAACTAACAGAGATGCAAGGAGAATTAGACAGTAACACTATACTAGTGGGGGATCTCAACCTTGCTCTCTCAGAATTAGATAAATCAAACCACAAAATAAATAAGAAAGAAGTTAGGGAGATAAACAAAATGTTAGAAAAGTTAGGTATGACAGATCTCTGGAGGAAATTGAATGGTGATAGAAAGGAGTATGCTTTTTTTCTCAGGGGTTCATGGAATTTATACGAAAATTGATCGTGTGTTAGGGCATAAAAACCTCAAAATCAAATGCAGAAAAGCAGAAATAGTAAATGTATCCTTTTCAGATCATGATGCAATAAAACTCACATGTAATATAAGGCCAGGAGAAAATAGACCAAAAGTTAATTGGAAATTAAATAATCTAATCCTGAAGAATGAATGGGTGAAAGAGCAAATTATAGACACAATCGATAATTTCATCCAGGAGAACGACAATAATGAGACAACATACCAAAATTTGTGGGATACGGCCAAAGCGGTTATAAGGGGTAACTTTATATCTCTAGATGCTTATTTGCATAAAATAGAGAAAGAGAAGATCAGTGAATTAGGGTTACAATTAAAAAAACTAGAAAAAGAGCAAATTAAAAACCCTCAATTAAACACCAAATTGGAAATTCTGAAAATAAAAGGTGAGATTAATAAAATTGAAAATAAGAAAACTATTGAATTAATAAATAAAACTAAGAGTTGGTTTTATGAAAAAACCAACAAAAGCCTTTAGTTAATTTGATCAGAAAAGGAAAGAGGAAAATCAAATTGTTAGTCTCAAAAATGATAAGGGAGAACTTTCCTCCAATGAAGAGGGAATTAGAGTAATAATTAGGAGTTACTTTGCCCAACTTTATGCCAACAAATTTGATAATCTAAATGAAATGGAGGAATATCTACAAAAATATAGATTGCCCAGGTTAACAGAAGAGGAAATAAATTATTTAAATAGCCCCATTTTAGAAAAAGAAATAGAACAAGCTATTAATCAACTCCCTAAGAAAAAATCTCCAGGGCCATATGGATTTACATGTGAATTCTACCAAACATTCAAAGAACAATTAATTCCAATGCTTTACAAACTATTTGAAAAAATAGGGACAGAAGGTATACTACCAAATTCCTTCTATGATACAGATATGGTGCTGATAGCTAAACCAGGTAGGGTGAAAACAGAGAAAGAAAACTATAGACCCATTTCCTTAATGAATATTGATGCAAAAATTTTAAATAAGATTTTAGCAACGAGATTACAGAAAATTATCTCCAGGATAATACATCTTGACCAAGTAGGATTTATACCAGGAATGCAGGGCTGATTCAATATCAGGAAAACTATCAGCATAATCAATTATATTAATAACCAAACTAACAAAAACCATATGATTATCTCCATAGATGCAGAAAAAGCATTTGATAAAATCCAACACCAATTCCTATTAAAAAAACTAGAGAGTATAGGAATAAATGGGCTTTTCCTTAAAATGATTAGTAGCATCTACTTAAAACCATCAGCAAGCATCATATGTAATGGAGACAAACTAGAACCATTCCCAATAAGATCAGGAGTGAAACAAGGCTGCCCACTGTCACCATTACTATTTAATATTGTATTAGAAATGTTAGCTTTGGCAATAAGAGAAGAAAAAGAGATAAAAGGAATTAGAGTAGGTAATGAAGAAACCAAATTATCACTCTTTGCAGATGACATGATGGTATACTTAGAGAACCCTAGAGACTCAACTAAAAAACTACTAGAAACAATTCACAACTTTGGTAAAGTTGCAGGATTCAAAATAAATCCACATAAATCATCAGCATTTTTATATATTACCAACAAAGTTCAGCAGCAAGAGATACAAAAAGAAATTCCTTTCAGAATAACGGATGATAGCATAAAATATTTGGCAATCTATCTGCCAAGAAAATGTCAGAAACTATATGAACTAAACTACAAAACACTTTCCACACAAATAAAATCAGATCTAATCAATTGGAAAAACATTAAGTGCTCATGGGTAGGCTGAGCGAATATAATAACAATGACAATACTACCCAAACTAATTTACTTATTTAGTGCCATACCAATCAAACTCTCAAGAAATTATTTTACAGATCTAGAAAAAATAGTAGCAAAGTTCATTTGGAAGAACAAAAGGTCAAGAATTTCAAGGGAATTAATGAAAAATAAGACAGATGAAGGTGGCCTTGCTGTACCAGATATAAAACTATATTATAAAGCAGCAGTCATCAAAACCATTTGGTACTGGCTGAGAAATAGAGCAGTCGATCAGTGGCATAGGATAGGATATCAGGACGAGCTAGGTAATAACGTTAGCAATTTAGTGTTTGACAAACCCAAAGACCCCAGCTTTTGGGATAAGTATTCACTATTTGGCAAAAACTGCTGGGAATATTGGAAACTAGTGTGGAAGAAATTAAGGCTGGACCCACACCTAACACCACATACCAAGATAAGATCTAAATGGGTTCATGATCTAGATATAAAGAGTGATATTATAACCAAATTAGAGGAACATAGGATAGTTTACCTCTCAGACCTGTGGAGATGGAATAAATTTATGTCCAAAGAAGATCTGGAACTCTTAATTGAACAACAGATAGATAATTTTGATTATATTAAGTTAAAAAGTTTCTGTACAAACAAAACTAATGCAGACAAGATTAGGAGGGAACCATCAAATTGGGAAATCATCTTTACATTTAAGGGTTCTGATAAAGGCCTCATCTCTAAGATATATAGAGAACTGTCTCATATTTATAAGAATTCAAGCCATTCTCCAATTGATAAATGGTCAAAGGATATGAACAGACAATTTTCAGATGATGAAATTAAAGCTATTTCTAGTCATGTGAAAAGGTGCTCCAAATCACTTTTGATCAACGAAATGCAAATTAAGACAACTCTGAGGTACCACTACACACCTGTCAGATTGGCTAAAATGACAGGAAAGGATACCGACAGGTGTTGGAGGGAATGTGGGAAGGCTGGGACACTGATGCATTGTTGGTGGAACTGTGAACGGATCCAACCATTCTAGAGAGCAATTTGGAACTATGCTCAAAAAGTTATCAAACTGTGCATACCCTTTGACCCAGCAGTGCTTCTATTGGGCTTATATCCCAAAGAAATCATAAAAGAAGGAAAGGGCCCACATGTGCAAGAATGTTTGTGGCAGCCCTTTTTGTAGTGGCTAGAAACTGGAAACTGAATGGATGCACATCAATTGGAGAGTGGCTGAATAAATTATGGTATATGAATGTTATGGAATATTATTGCTCTGTAAGAAACAACCAGCAGGACGATTTCAGAGAGGCCTGGAGAGACTTGCATGAACTGATGCTGAGTGAAATAAGCAGAACCAGGAGATCATTATACACGGCAACAACAATACTATATGAGGATCAGGTCTAAGGGACATGACTCTCTTCAACAATGAAATGCTTCAAACCAGTTCCAATTGTTCAGTGAAGAAAGCCATATACACCCAGAGAGAGGGATGTGAAATGTGAACCACGACATAACATTTTCATGTCCTCTATTGAGGTTTGCTTCAATTGTATTTCCTTTATCGGATTATTCTTTCTTGTAGATACGATTTCTCCTGCACAAAAAATGATGTGTGGCAATAACTATACATATATTTGATTTCTTAAGTATTCTAACATAATTATCATGTAGTGGATATCCTGCCATCTAGGGGAGGGGTGGGGAGTAGGGGGGAAAAATTTGTAACAGAAAGCTTTGTAAGGGTTAATGTTTAGGAATTACCCATACATATGTTTTGCAAATAAAAAGTATTAATAAATAAATAAAAAAGAGAGATTATCATAATCCTCAAATCATCCAGATGTGCAATTTAAGTAATACTCAACTTTTTACTCTTTCTCACTTTCCATGTCTAATCAGTTGCCAATGATTATATGTACTTCCACAACATCTATATTCTTTTTCTTCACTCACATGATTGTTCTTCTCCTGGATATTAAATTATCCTCCTAATGGGTCCCCATGCTATTTAACTTCTGTCTATAATTTATCTTCCACAAAGATGCCAAAATAAGGCTTCTAAAGTATATCATCCCTCTACTCTAAAAGCTTCAGTGTTCTCGATTTTTCTCTAAAATAAAATGAAAACCATTCTGTTTGGTATTGAAGGTCTTCAGGGTATGGCTCTAGTTAACATGTCTAGCCTTAGTCTCTCTGTCTCTGTCTCTGTCTCTTCTTCTCCTCCTCCTCCTCTTCCCTCTCTCTCTTTGTTCCTACCAAATAATCTATACACATTGTTTCCTATGCAAAACTTTCCATTCCTTATCTTTTTGAATTTGCATAGGCTGCTGCTGTTCCTGGGAATGTACTCTTCCATTATAACTACCTCTTAGAATCTATTACTTTCTTCAAAACTCAGCTCACATTTCACCTACCCTGTCCTGAGACTACCTCACTAGTGTCTCAGCCTCCTCTGTATCACTTGTATTTAGTTGTATGAGCACATTGTTTCCCTTGATACATAATAAACTTCTTTTTGGTAGATACGATTTTTTCTTCTCTATATTCTGAGCTGAGCACTTTTCCTGACATGTAACAGGTGCTTAGTAAGTGCTTGTTGACTGATTTGTTAAAGAACCACTCTGATCTACTATTTGTTGTTTTTCAGTTGTTTTAGTCACAATCTATCTTTGGGACCCCATTGGTATTTTTTTGACAAAGATACTGGAGTGGTTTGCCATTTCCTTCTCCAGTTCAATTTATAGATGAGAAAACTGAGGCAGATAGGGTTAAGAGTCACATAGCTAGAAAGTATCTTAGGTTAATCTGAACTCAGGAAGATGTCTTCCTGACTTTATTCACTGCACTATCTAGCAGGCCTCTGGTCTACTTTTGAACTCTAATAACTGTCCAAAAAATGGCAATGTGGTTAAGTAAAAATGGCAAAATAACCTATTTTTGATAAAGCCATATTACCCCTTTGTGATCAATGCTTCCTTTTCTAGATATATTAGCCATCCCCTTAATATGAAAATTTAACACAAGGATTCTAGAATTGCCCCCAAAAATCAAAGTTAATTTTATCGTCCTGAAGTTTTCAGACTCCATCCTCATTCTTTTTTTCTATTCCAGTTCTGTGATACATCTACTCCCACTGTCCCCCGACAAAGAGTACTCACAATAATTTATTAACCATATCCATATGGTCTTTCCAGACCTTAGGATATCCGAATGGTTTTTATCTTATTAAAAGAAGAGAAATTTCAGGGAAATCCATCTAGCCCTGGTGAATTGAACTTATCTAGGGCAGTTAGATTCCAATGTATATTTCCCTCTACATTTTGGTTAATAATTCCCTTTTAATGAATTTTGTTCTTTTCCTTTTTTCCCTAAGATCATTTATTTGGGCAGAAAAAAACAGCAACAAAATAGAATTGAATAGTTCTGCCAACACTCTTGTTGGGTATTGTCATCCCAATCACCTTGAATAGGAGGCAGATTCCTTCTTTGACCCACCACATTTTCCTAATATAATTTTTGTTTTTTGTTTTCAGTTTTCTTTACTAGGTTCAATTGATTCTGAAATTTAATATTCCTGACCCATTTTTAGTACAATTGTACCATACTTTTGTATACATCTTCTGATACCTGACATTATTTCCATCTTTTGCATTTGACTTCTTCATATCTAAATTATCTGATTCCCTGTGCATTCATATATATCTCTGAGCAACTCCCCCTTTTCTTCCTCATCCAAAATGGTTTCTCTCTGTGTCTTTACAATTTCATTCTTGAGAGAATCCTATCCCTTCTGGACTGATTTCTAGTTTCATTTGAGACATACAATTTGCTGTGACCTTGATCCATCCCTCAATTACATTTGATACCAAATGCAGATACCAATGGAAATGAAACATACATGACGTTTAATTTATTTTTTACATATAGACAAATATATTCTAGTAGATGCCAGCAATTTATGGAAAGAAATAAAGTTCAATCAGGCAGGCAAGTTAGTAATCTATTAGAGACCTACTAGTTACCAAGTAGGAATTGACATATTTTTAGATCAAACTGAAAAAAAGGAAGAAAAAAAGAAATCAGAAACCTGGTTGGCAATAAATGAATGTATTACTTCTTCCAGCCTGGAAAACTAGACTACATTACATACAATCCATAATTCACAAAGTTTTGGTTTAGTGGAATGTCAGTAATATATGAGGTGACGCCTCACTTCTCTTATTTCTTTAGACCTATTGTAAAATCTATTTTACTTGGTACAAGGAGAATATTAACCAGCTCTTCTCTAATAGGCATGAGGTTGAAGAGGGCAGAAGTGCATAGACAGCTGGATGGATTGTTTGCATTATAGATAATACTCGTGTATTTTAGAGAGAAGACTAATACAAGCAATCCCTGTGTTCTGCCAGGCTACATGTGTTTCTGAAGACCCCAGCATAAAGAGTTTTACTGTAAGGCAGACTGGATCTTCCCAAAGAAACAATGGGAACATTGAGGGCTACACTATGGATAAAGGAACTAATATAAGCCTTAGCTATGAATAAGAGCATGTGGCAAAAACATCATAAAAATAACTGAAATTGACTTTAAAATAATGTAAAATAAAATAAAATAAAAAATAAAATAAAAATCTGGAAACTAAAATTAAAAACTAAAATATAATATAGAAATCATTGTTTAACCTTTTCATTTTATAGATAAACAAAGTGAGGGCCAAAAGAGATAAAAAGTAGTTTTCTGAAGGTCATAGTGTGAAAGGCCAAGATCAGACTAAAGTTTCCAAACCCTAAATTAAATGATCTTTCCATTATACCTCTACTCTAATGTAAGTCCTATGAAATGGACATAATGGAACTATAGTCATTGATTATACAAAGAGGGGCCCCAATGTACTATAAAGTGTACTATAAAAAATACAACCCTACCATATCATAAATTTGACCTACCTAAAACTAATATGTTAGCTATAATAAACATTAATTATAGATTTAATTAACAATAATTTTGCTTGTCTTCCTAGAATTCACAATTGCTTTTGGGGGACGATCTGGATGATCTTTACCTTATTAAAAAAGCTTTTCAGGGAAATTTGCACAATCTTTTTCTCTCAGTAAATGTCCTTGTAGCAGGTATTTAAAATCAGTCCACTAATCATGCTTTAAAAAGAATAGCCAATAGTAACATCTTCCCAGTGTAAAAAAGCACCGTACTAGAAAAAAGGAAATATGGATTTTAAAGTCATATCTATGATATAGTCCATGATCCTGTGTAAGTCTCAACCTCTTTGGACCTCAGTTCTTTTATCTGTACAACACAAGGGTTGGCTTAAATGACTTTTGAGAGCTAACATGTAGATTACAATTTATTTGGGAGGTTGTTAGAAAGCAGAATTTGTAATCAGCTTTTCTTATTCACTTTTTGTTGTTCTCCCCAGACTTCAACAGTATCCAGTATTTGAGAGAGTTTCCTGATTCCCTAGATGATAGTGCTTTCCTCCAAAAAAAAGGTATATAATATACCTTATATTTGTTTTGATGTGGCTTGGTATGTGGAGCATGCATAGTGTGTGTATGTGTGTGTGCGTATGTGTTTGTGTGTGCATTGTTTTCAATGATAACGTAAACTCCTTGAAGTTAGGGATGAATTCATTTTTTGTCTTTGTTTTGTTTACTCTTAGTACAGGGTCTGACATAGATACTTAGATACTTAGTAAATGTATTGTTGTTGAGAGACTGACTGAGATGACAGCAAAAAATTCAAGCAAAGGAGGATAGGAGAATGTGA
This sequence comes from Myrmecobius fasciatus, assembly GCA_023553655.1. Taxonomy (NCBI): domain Eukaryota; kingdom Metazoa; phylum Chordata; class Mammalia; order Dasyuromorphia; family Myrmecobiidae; genus Myrmecobius; species Myrmecobius fasciatus. The sequence continues at coordinate 442,140 of JAJPUD010000828.1, forward strand.
AAGATAGGGAAGAGAAGTAATTTTGTCTTTACACTTATTGTAGTATAAATATATATATATTAACTACATTAATCTTATCTCAGGACTTAAAAAAATATATTTGATAATAGAATTTCTAGCCATTGCCATTGCAGATTGAGTCTAGCAAAAAAGAAAAAGGAAAAAAAAATGTCATCAGTGCCATGAAGAAGTGAAGCAAAGGTTATTAGATAAAATTTTCACTTCCAGATAAGTTAACTTATTTCAAAATAAGTCATCTAATTATTGCTAATCTAATAATTCCACATGAGTCATCTTGTGAAAGAAGAATCAGAACAAAAATGGGAAAAACATGAGAAAGAAAAAAAACAACAAAAAAATAAAAACAGAATGCTTCAGTCTGCAGTCAGATTCCATAGCTCTTTCTATAGTTATATATAGTATCTTCCATCATGAGTTCTTTGGAATTCTCTTAGATAATCACATCACTGAGAAGAACTAAGATCAAAGTTGATCATTGCACAATGTTGTTGTTAATGTGCATAATGTTTTCTTGTTTCTGCTCATTTTACTCAGCATCAATTTATGTAAGTCCTTTTAGGTTTTTTCTGAAATCTGCCTGCTCATCATTTCTCATTGTACAATAATATTCCATTACATTCATATACCACAATTTGTTCATCCACTTTACAACTGATGAACGTGCTCTCAGTTTTAAAATCCTTGCCACCACATTGAGTTTTTATAAACATAGAATTCATTTTGAACAAGACAATTTGTGTATATCACTAAGCAAATGTCCTCTGTAGGTCCAAGGGATCATTTAATTTTTGATGTAAATTAAAATACTAGGAAACAACTTATTTGGGTGTGCACACAAATTGCTGCTTTAATTGAAGAATTGTTTCTGATTAACCTAGTAAGTTAACCTGTTTACAACTTAAAGGGAAGAGTACATTTTCTTGTATTTTCATCTCTACTGAATATGGTCTCTTACCTAGCTCTAGGAATAAGATTTGACACCAGTTAGTGTGCATTAGCTACAATAGCCATCTGATTTGCTGATCCAGTAAAATGAAATCTAATCTAACTCAAGTGCTTGCTATTTTACATTTCTCTATTGCATTGTTCATTGGCTATAACTCTGATAGAAATTTGATGATGTAAAAACAAAAAGAAATTGGGATATACCTTTGTTTTAACTTGCCGTTTAGCCCACCATCCTAAAACAAAAGTGGACATTATTTTTTTTCAATGTGCATATCTTCTATTATTTTTAACTGCTGTCAATTATGTCTGGGATGATTTGAGTGATTTATGATTGCACTAAGTTTATTATGGGGCTTTGAATGTCACAGACACATTAATAATTATTACAACAACCAGCCCTCAAGTCTGGATGACCTGAATTCAAATCTGTTCTCAGACACTTAACGTCCTAGCTGTGTGACCCTAGGCAAGTAACTTAACCCCAATTGCCTCAGCCAAAATAAATAAATAAATAAATCACAGCATATTTATATAGCGTTTTAAATAATTTTTGAATGCATTAATGAATTAGATACAAGTTTTACTTATTTGAAGAACTAGTTTTCAGTTCATCATCATCATCATCTCTCTTTATGATGCTTGGCTTATTTTCTTTTTTTTTTTCCTACTTGTTTTGTATAATAAATTTGAAAGTTTGTAAAGGTTGAGAAGTAGTGTTCTGTAGTGTAAAGAATGCCACTGGACTCACAAGTTGGAGAGGCCTAAATTTGAATCCCATTGCTGACATTTTCTAATTGTATGACGATGGAAAAAGCATTTAAACTTAAAGGAGTTTAAATTTTGCTCAGTTTCCTAATATGTAAAATGACAATATAGATAAATCCTGATTAGTGTGAATTCAAATAAGGCAAAATTCAATTTAGTATAAATTAGAAAATGATATCAGCTCTCCTATAATGTGAGACAAATTCAAGTAATGTGATACAGGGGAGCCAATTGGGGCTTTAGTATACTGCTATATTGACAGTCTGTACTTCCATGATTGTGTATGAATATAATATGCTGCTCTGTACAATATTACCACCAGTTCTATTTTCTAAGAGTCCTAACTAAAATGGACAAAAGGAAGAATATTTCAGAATGAAAAAAGAGAGGTTTGTTATGATATTAGAACAAAAAAATCAATATAATTGAATGGCAAATGGTTATATTAATTCTAAAGTAGGATAAGATGCATGACAGAATATTTTAAAATATGTAGGTAAAATAAAATCAAAAGGCAAACCTGGAACAATTCTTTTTTGTTGTTGTTGTTGTTTTGTTTTTTGCAAACTACAAGGCATAAAAGTGTTACGCTAAGAGAAGTGGTCGATCTTTTAGCTATATTGATTGAAAATTACACGAAATTCAGGTCTCTTAGCAGAACAACTGTTCAGATAAAAGCTTCAAATTCACTTAAAGCAGTGAAAGAAAATGGAAGTAAAGTGGATAGCGAAGAAACTTATACTACAAGTGTTGATCAGTTTGATCATTTAAAAAACAAAGTTCTATTAAATAACATAAAAACTGCCAGGGATGTAGCTAGTACAGATAAAGAAATGACCCCTATGGAATCTTATGTTTGAAGAAAATAAGTGAAGGTGGATACATTGATCAACATATTTTTAATGTGGGTTGAAAGTTTTATTCTAAAAAAAATGCCTTCTAGATCTTACATTTTTAAGAAAGAAAAAAATCTCCCTCAAAACTGGATTTAAAATGTGTAAGGATCACTTAACACTTTTATTGGGCTGTAATGTAGAAGAGAATTTCTAATTAAAACAGATCCTTGCTCATCTATCTCAAAATCCTCCCAGCCTGTACAGCTATAACTACTGATTGCTCTCAGTTCTTTGGTTGCGAAATAAGAAAGCATGAGTGGCTAAAGCTGTTTTTAAAGAATGACTTGCAAATTATTTTAGCTCAGCTATTGGTATTGTGTTTAAAGCATTTCTGATTTTATATAATGCACTAGGTCATCCAACTATACTTGGTTTATTGTGTGAAAATGTGAGCATGCAAATTGACTAAGATATGAATAAAACCTTCTACATCTATCAACATATATATATCAAAATTTAAAGAAAATTTTTAAAATGAAGTTGAAAAATAATCTTATACTGCTAAAGTACATTGAATAAAAATAATGACATTTCATCATATCATCAGTGAAGGTTTAACTTTAAGTCTATTATTCAGTAATTTAAATTTTTTTTAAAAAGTTGTTTCAGAAAAAAAAAAAAGAATCTTTGGTTTCCATACCTACTGCTATGGAAAGTTATTTTGATTCCCCCTTTAAAATTCCCTTGTGATTTCCTTCCCTAATATATTCCTTAATGCCCTAAAAGCATTAAATTTCTTTGTTAATTCAAACAAAACAAAACAAAATAAATTAAAAAAAATAAAAAATAAAAGTTGTTTCATGTAAGTACATTATTTCTTTGTGATAAATAAAAAATACATTTTTCTTATCTCTTGCTCTTATTTTACATTAATAAACAAAAAACTTGTAAAGTTTGCTTACATATTTAACTGGGCTGGAAACAATTATCATATTTTAATATTATAACTTCCAATAGGACAAGTTTGAAAAATTTGACAATTTCAAAGGATTCATTAATCCCATGAATTGGAACAGAGCTGTAATAGAAAAAATAAAAGATTGTTATTGGGATGAAATGAGATTTATGCAAAGAATTCTATAAAACTTAAAATTAAATATATAAATGTCAGTTATCAGTATTACTATATGGCATGATGATGGGTTTGTTCAAACAACAAACATTTAATTAGCATTTATTATATGTAAGGTATTGAGAACTAAAACCAAAAAAAACCCCAAAAAACAGTCTTTTCCCTCCAGTAGATTATATATGAAAGAAGAAATAGATTTGTTTTTTAAGACCATGGAGGTGAATATTAATTCTCTAATACCCATTATGGAAAGATAAATTTGAGATCAGTAAAAGAATGAACTTTGAATAATTTGAGTTATCAAAAACAGAATGGGTTTTCATTATAGATCTTCAAGTCAATGTGGGCTGACTCCTTGGTATGAAGGTTGTAGATGAGTTCTTACTGCCAGTAGAGGCCAGATGAAAGGACTTCTGACTTCCCCTTAACTACCTCCACTAAGGTCATACTCTTGATACCCTATCATGCTTTGGGATTTTTCAAATGTGATACTAGAAAAGTTCAAACATTGGTAGATCTTATAAAGCTAGAAAAGCTTCAGGGACATACTTCACAATAGTTGTCTGATGTCTGAGGGCCATTCTAGCTAAGTTTAAAGAGAATCTTCAACAAAAGTTAGGCTACTGTTGTTTTGAAGAGATAAAGAAGTTAACCAGAGAAGAACATGATAGTGTCTATTAATGTGTAGAGGAGCTGTTGATCTTTTGAAAATGAAGTTGAAAAATAAGAGTTAATGATGCAACATTTCCTCCAAACTCCAAATCAAAATGACATTTGTTCTGGTGAGATCTCTGTTATCTCTAATTTCCATGCAAAGAAATCTCTATAGATTAAAATGAGATTGCTTATGTAGAAAAATGTTAATGTGCTTAAAATTTATGGCTCAACTCTTACTGTAACAATTCCAAGAAGGAGACTTATTTTTGATATTCTGTTGCTGTGATCATCTCCTAGAATGTAGTTTTCCTCTTCAGCATGGGAATCATTCTTAAAGACACATAAGTTTTGAGCAGTGAACATTCATTCTCCATGGTAGAGTGGGAATGAGGGAAAGAGAAAGTGGGCATGTCTCACTGTAGGTCTCCCCCACATGAAAATCAAAGTGGAGTCAGTTTTTATCTCTTTGCCTACATCAGAGCTGGAAGAGTTCTCAGAGGCCACTTAATATCTTCCCCTCATTTTATAAATGATAAAACTGGTACTCAGAGTAGCCTTTTTTTGAATACCTCAAGGTCATAAAGGTAGAGTAGTATAAAGCAGATATAAAAATCAAATCCAAGCCTTCTGATTCCAAATCTAATGATCTTTCTACTACAGAAGCAAAAAAAAAAAATGCATTAACACACAAATGTTAATCACATTTAGATAATCTTATCCAAAAGTGACAATATTTAAGTACTGGCAAAATTGGCATTTGCAGTTACCAAGATAAAAACGTTTTATTCTTCTGAAATAGTCATGTCAATCATGTCTGAGACTTTGGGACCACATTTGGGATTTTCTTGGCAAAGAAGTACTTTGCCATTTCTTTCTCCTGCTCATTTTACAGATGAGGAAACTCAGGCAAACAGGGTAAAGTGACTTGCTCAGGGTCATACAGCTAGTATCTAAAGCTGAATTTGAATTCACAAAGATGAGCGTTTCTGACTCTAGATTTGACCTTCAATTCACTATGCCACCTAGCTGCCCCAAAATGCTTACACTAAAATTTTAACAATCAGCTCTAATAGTTTCCAACAGGTTCCCAGCATATACCAAAATGTTACAGTGACTCTAGTGAAAAGAGGCTCTAGTAACAGGTGACACAACAAACTTGCCTAAGAATACCAGGAATTCTAGTGCTAGCGCATACTTCTAGGAGATGATAACTCAAAGCTCTTCTTCCTATCAATCATATTTGTCCACTTCTCTCATACCTTATCTCAAACTTCCATCTATTCCTCACATTGTAAATTGTATCCTTCCACAATAAAATTATACCATTGATAACATACACACATACTTTGCCACTCTGTTGCAATATTAAATGAGGTAATGTCTGCCATATGTTGGAGTTCCTCAAATGAATAACAATATTAATAGTGGAATTATTAAGAATTGTTCTGTTTTTCTATTCCCTCTTTCAATTAAGTTATATTCACTTCACAAAGTACCTGCATACTATTAACAAATATGTTTCATTCAAATGAAGAGGAAGTTCTGTTAGGGGGAATGGGCAAGTGACTCATGAATAACATTTACCTCCTGGGGGCTATTATGAGGTTGGAAAGCTACAACTAGGTAGGAGGGTGACAAACAATACAGAAATGTCTACATAAATAGAAAGAATTAATTATCTTGGCAAGAACTTTGAGATCTTCCAACGCAGAGTGCTAAACAGGAGCAAAACAAAGTAAAATTGGGGAAATTAAATATTTTTTCCTTATGAAATGAGAGTTTTGAAAAGGACTGTGATCAAGATAGAATTATTTCCTGACACTAATAGTAATTGTCATATTCTGAATGTCAGAGAGAGAGAACAAAATATAATGAAGTAAGCTATTCATAATGATGAATTTGTGCTTCTTAGATTTAACTGAAAAAGAACTTAGAAGACAGAGAATTATGTTTTGATCCCAACTCTGACATTTACTAACTGAATGTCCAGGAAGAAATCAATGCTTACTATCTGTCTCTGTTTCTATCTGTCTGTCTGTCTCTTTCTCGTTTGCATATTGTAGTATGAAAGTCAGGAAGCCCTTAATTCAAATCTCCCTTCTCCAACATTTACTAGCTGTCTGACTCTAGGCAAGTCACCAAAGTGTAGTCAGGGTGTCAGTTTCCTCATCTGTAAAACATGGGAGTTGGACTCAATGGCCTTGAGGTAATCTCTTATCCTAAATCTACCAATACCAGGATACTGTTTTCCTTGGCTAAAAGATGATGAAGATTGACTCAATCACAGATACCCAACACACCAGGAAAAGGGGGAATCAGATTAAAATGTAGTTAGTAAATACTTAACAGAATTAATTTTAAAAAAAAAAACATAATAGAACATAGATAATTTTAACATAGCAGATTTCTAAACCAATGAGAGCCAGGGGATCTTTATCTAAGGTTTAGTGATTCCCATTTCTGTTTGGATTTGATACCACTGGACAAGATTTTTAGCTCTAAAATTCTGCTTTAAGAAAATTCAAACTTACAAACGATATGATGATTCTTGCTATTGACACTAGCGATGAAACAAATGTTGACACATTTTCCAGTAGCAATTACTTGCAATAATGATAACTGATGTATATAAAGTGTTTTACAATTCACAAAATACTATATCTGGATACATATATAAGCATACACTCATATATACTTAGATATATATTTAGTCACCTCTTGTAAGAGTTGTCATTTTTTGTCCTATATCCTGTGTCACACATTTCCCTGACTAGATTTTACCTTGAAGTCTGAGACTGTTCCTTCATCTTTGAATCCCTACAGTGTCTTGCACAGCCTGACATATAGAGGAGGCTCAACTTGTGTTTACTGTTTTTACCACTACTCTTTCCTCCAAAGTTAATCTTTTTCCACATGGATTTCTTCAAATTACTTATCTTTCCAGAGTGTAGGAATTGAATGTGATTCACAACATAGCTTTTTATTCTTTTTGTTGTTGTTTACTTGCATTTTATTTTCTCTTTTTTTCCTGTTTGATCTGATTTTTCTTGAGCAGCAAGATAATTGTATAAATATGTATGCATATGTTGGATTTACCATGTTTAACATATAGGGGAGGGGGTGGGAAAAAGGGAGGAAAAATTGGAACACAAGGTTTTGTAAGGATTAATGTTGAAAGATTATGCATATGTTTTGAAAATAAAAAGTTTTAATAAAAAAGAATGCTTTATACTATATCTCTTTTCAATATAGTTAAATTGTTACCTGTTGTCTAATGAATAAAGTTAAAAACAACTATTTTTGTTAATATAATAATAATATATTAATATTAATATAATGAATAAGAAAGAAAGAAAGAAAATCTGGCATTCAAGGGCCTCTGCAAACTGATGTCAATTTATTTTTTCAGCCTCCATTATACTATATTCCTTCACATATATTCTGTGCTCCAGTTATACTAGACTTGTCCTTACTCCTATAAATGTCTGACTACTCCCCTTCTTTGTATTCGCTTATGCAGTTCCCTATTCCTATAATGCCCTAATCCTTTCCATCTGTTGAAATCCTATCTATCTTTAAGACCTAGCTATGCCACAATCTCCATGAAACTTCCCCTGATGTCCCCAGTTGGTAATGACTTTTCCTTCCTTAGTTTCCATGACACATGAGGCACATTCCTTCTATCTTCCCTGTATAGTCAGTATGTACAGTTTTATATTATATTATATAGGTATACTATTTTCACATTAGAGATAAGATCAACAAAGGCAGGGTTAGATTCTTATGTAACCTTTCTATCTCCCCGAAATGTTTAGAACAATGCTCAGGATACAGTACAAATTTAGTATGCTTTTCTTGAATTAATCTGAATAATTGACCACTTATTCCTTTGTTAAGTATTTGACAGAGGAAAAGGGTAAAAGCATAAAGAGAGGGAAAAAAAAAAAAACACCACCAACCCAAACCTTAAAAGTTTGAAGCTACTGCCAGTAATACCAATGAGAAACTCAATCAATGAATCAATTAACAAATATTTATTAATTGCCTACTATTTTCAAGACACTATGATAGGTGCCATAGGGGATACCAATATACCCCTAATAAGGTCCCTAGTTAACAATCCAGAAGTCTACAATCTAATTTAAAAGTCACATACACATTTGCCGAAATTTGCCTTTTTGCAATCTCCAGTCATTGCTTCCAGTTCTCACCTCTAGGGACCAATAACACAAGTCTAATCATTTTTCCCTGTAAAAGACCTTCAAGAATTTGAACACAGCTATAAGTCCTTCCCTCTCTCACTCCCGATCTTTTCTTTTTCTGGGATAAAAATTCCCATTTCCTTCAATTAATATTCCTGTGGCATAAGCCTGAGGCATTTCGCCATCCTACCCTCTTCTGGAATTTTGTATTCAACAATTTATATTGAAGATGGGAGAAAATAGGCAAAATAATAAGTAAATATTTGGGTAGTAAGATAAAGTATGTTGGTGGTAGGGGTTGCAATGAGATTTCTCTTTCTTTAATGTTCTTTATTCATTACAAAGCCCACTCCACAGAGGGAGTTGAGCAAATATTTGATGACATGCACAAAATAAAACCATTTACGATATACTATGTTCTTAATTTTGGATAAAGTGCTACCTATCTGTGAGTCTTCTGATGAAAGCTACAGAATCCTGTGGGAATGGAGTGTCAAAGAGAAGCACAATATAGAAAGGTAATTCATATTCTAACTTGACCTCCAGCATAGCATCTTTTTTTTTGACCTTGAGAGAATCTGTGCTCTTGAGGGATGCCATGGCTTTTGGAAAAAATGAATGGAACTTACCCCACAGCACATTTCTAGTGAGACTAGGCTAGGATAATAGGTAACAAAATACACTTTTAAGAAACATGTGAAATTTTTCCATATACTCAAACCCACTTCTTGGTTAAACATTTCAATTCTACTCCTTCTGATTAGAGGAAAGAAGGAAGCACACATTTATTAAGGGCCTACTATGCACCAGGTAGAGTACTAAGTGCTTTACAAACATCTCATTTGGTCTCACAACAACCCGAGAAAGAAGTACTATGGCTATCAGCATCATTTTACCACTGAGGAAACTGAGTTTATCAAGGAATTTACCTAGAGTTACACAGCTAATAAGTATCTGAGGCTGCATTTGAACTCAGGTCTTTCTGATTCCAGGCCCATTGCACCATGCAATGTGCTAATTAATTACTTCACAGATGAGAAGACTCAAGGTGGATGGGAGGCTTTTGAAAGGCTGGCATGTGGAAGAGAGAGAAGGACTGATCTACTTGGCTGAAGAAAGCAGAATCAAGAATATTGGCTGGATGCTAAAAAGGGGCCAATTAAAGCTTGATGTCAGGAGAAAATTCCCAATAATTATCATTACCCCAAAGTAGAAGTGAACTCTCTTAATAAAGGTAGGTTTCCCTCTGTTTGGATGTCTTTGGGGAAATATTACATGGCACTTGTCAGGCTGGTCATAGCAGAAATCCTTTTAAGTATAGCTTGTACTGGATGAATGCTGAGGTCCCTTCCAACTCAAATCTTGTGATTCTGCTTTAATTGGACTTTGTCTTAAGAGCTAACTGGAGACACTGAAATTTAAAAAAAATACTTTTTTAAATGCAAATATTCTCTTCATAGATTGTAGGCAGAGATGTTTATTTTTTTATCTTTGAATAATACCATGCCTGACACATGCTAGCCAATTAATAAATGTTTGTCCACTTGTTAAAAAAAAAAAAAAACACTTTAGAGTGACATGGTAAAGAAAGTGTTAAATATAACTTGGTAGTAGCATAAGGGTTTACTTGGAAAGGAAAAAAAATATATTTTTATTTGTAGAAATTTGATTCACATGTAGCTTTTCCATTTTTCTTTATATCTATTCCATACGACAAAGCAGGTTTGTATTGCAAGTTTCATCCCAAGTTATTATACTGATGTTTTAAGAGGAAATATGTTTAACTGCTACATGTAATCTAAAGGATTTATGAAAGGAGGAATCTCAAAATAGTTAAAACTAAAACCTAATTACTCGGCTAGTATTTCTCACATCTGCCACAACCATGTGGAGGAAAAACCTATTAGATGGCTACAATCAGTGGGAGCAATTGGGCAAGCCTAGAAAGAAGTATGGTGTTTAGAGCTGGAAACTGATATTCTATTTCACTCCAAATTATCTGATAATTTAAAAAAAAATTCCAAACCTCCAATTAATGACTATTCATGTAGACAGCCAATTATTGATTAATCACTGAGATTAGAACAGTGCCTTAGCTGTAACAGTTCTGGCTTTCAGGCCTTTTTTGACATCACCTGCTGTCTCCTTATGTCCTCAGCTGATTTTGTTCCCATTTCTATCTACTCATATTCATGTATACAACTTTTAGCCTCAAAGGAAATAAAATGAAATGTTTTTAAAACTCAAATACATAATTACCTTTTAAAAAAAAACATGCTAAATTAATCAAATTGTGGAAGGAGATCCTTGGATCTAAATAGGAATGTTGTAAAATGCTAAAGTCAGAGGAAGTCTATCAAGGCCTTTAGATAATTAACATTTATAAGTTTATTCAAGAATTGGTGGTTTTCTTCCTTCTTAAAAATGACCATGAGGATAATGAAATACTACCCTACGCCATGCAATCTTCTTCATAACTATAATGATGGCCATTTTTTTTAATGCTTTAATGAAATGCAAGTGTTTCTTTAGATTTTATTTTCTTCTACAAGGAGAAATCATGTATTGAAATGTTTATTTTCTCAGTTCCTTTGGATGTGGTAGCTTGATGTTATCTGAGTTATCTAAGTACTCTTAACATTGAGCTGCTTGGAAATAAAATTACAGCTATCCCATACTCTGCCCCCACCCCGAAACAATTAAAAGTAGAAAAAACAAAACAAAACAAAAAACTGCTAACACTTTCAGACAGGGAAACATCACAAATAAATATTTTAAACTTGGGCACTACTTTTTTATTTTATGTTTCCCCAAGCAATGTTATTAGAAACAATTTTTAAAAGTCACTTACGTGAAACTCTTGAACCACTTACTGTGCTTTTGATTCTTCTGAGGCCCCCCTGGTAGTGATTCTTCCTTTAAATTTAAAAGCCTAATGAACCCAGATTTTCAAAAGTAGCTAATATTGGGTTGAGGGCCAAACAATATAATGATGCAGTGCTATTTGCATTATTCCTGGAGCTATTTGATTTTGACAAGCCCACATTTGGTAATTAACATGAGAATGCCCCCTTGGGCTGTTCTCCTGTTAGCTAAAATATCTTATAAATTACTGTAATAAAAGGGGAAAAAAAGGGAACACACAGCCTGTCAATATTTCAACTTATCTAGCAGGAGGAGACAATACCCCGAACTAGAAACATGTGAATGCCAAATGGGTACATAATTACCCTGTCCACCCCCATTAGAAGGAGTCACCTGCCCATCAGAGAGAAGTGTATACAAAAACACAGAACAGATAGGTTTGGCTAAAGAAAAAGATATGTTCTCCTATTGAACAAACAGTATGTTTGTGAATTTGAAGTCTCAATGATCATGCCTTATTCAGTCCTATCACATCATGTACTGAATGAATGAATGAATGGTCAGGCAGTCTCATGATATGAATGCAAAGAAGCAGCCTGAGTATCTTGTATTTCAAGGTCTGTTGATAACAGCCTAAGAAGTAATGCTATTTAGCAATGATGGCAAATGCAGACTAACTTAACTAGTTTCATTTAGATAAATGGAGGAATGTTGCTATCACATGGATTGCATGAACATTTGTGGTTAGAAGTCAAATGTCCCCATGATACTTCTCTTTGCCCTAAACTTCTCTGCAGATCTGTAACCAGTTAAAGTGTCAAAAGAGGGCAAATGATATATGACTTTATGTAATGGTTCTTAAGTGTCAGTTATTATTATTAGTACTGCAAAAAGAAAAATTGAGAATATTTTTTAGAAACAAAAAAAGTCCTCTGATCCTATCTTCCATTTGTTTCACTTAAATACAGATACATTTATTAGACTTATTCTAAGTCTCTAGGCTACTAATAAGCTAGCCATGGAGTAACATAACAATTATAGAAAAGTGAAATCATAATGCAATAATAATAGCTTATATTTCCAATCTAGAGAGCTAGTCAGGGCAGGAGAATATCATTGTCCCCAGAGTCAGTGTGATATAACATATAATGTAATGAATTTGGAGTCAAGGAGACCTAGGATTAAATCTTGCCCGCAAAAGTGACTAGCTTTGGGAGACTTCAAAAGTCACTTATATTCACTGAGCTTCTGTTTTCCCATTTATAAAATAGCACTCATCTCATCGTGTTGTTGTAAGTGTAATATAGTAGAATGCAAATAAAGTGCCTTGCAATGCAAACCTAGAATGCCTAGGTGGCTCAGTATACAGAGTGCTGGATCTGGAGTCAGAGTCAGGTAGATCTGAATTGAAATTTGGTCTCAGATACAAGTGGTGTGAGCCTGGACAAGTCACTTAATGGCACTGTGCCTCAGGTTCTTCACCTGTACCATACAATAGCACTTTCCTCACAAAGTTGCTATCAGAATCAAATGAAAAAAAAGACTTTTAAAGTAATTTGCAAATCTTAAAGTGCTCTATAAATCCTAGCTATTATTATTGTTGTTATTTCCACATCAGTAACACTGTCATAACTATAGAAGTGATGAAAGAAGGGAAACACAAGAATTTAAGCAATTTGTTCAAAGGGAAATAGCTACTAAGTGGTGGAATTGGAACTAGACCCCACTGATCATTCCATTAAGCCATGTATCCATAAGTGAAAATAATTTGAAAGTAAAGATAGATATGTTGAACAGAGTGCATGAATAAAAACAAACTTTCTTTGATATACATTTTCCCCTATTGTCACTAAACCAAGTATTATTTTACTCATTTAATGCCTCAGGTTATTTTAATCTGGGTTCTTACCTATGCTAGTATGAGCCAATAAATTGCTGCTGATTGAACAATAGTTTTCAAGGTTCTATTGCTTAGGGTCTTTTTTGGTACTCTTGCTAAAGCCCTAAGGGAATCAATGGATATAAACTATAGCTTTATTGATAAAAATTCAGGAGCATGCAAAAGAAAATAGCTGTGTTTAATCCATAGCAGACATAATTTGCTACTACTGTTAAATTTGAACAGGAACAAATTCAAAATAATGTCACTGTTCCCATTTTTGTGCCACAGAGTAATGACATTTAATCAGGAATATTACTATAGTCTTCTGGTGACAGCTGAGACACTTAACAAGCCAAATGATGTAATTCCTGTCTTGGTGCTGCCAGCCTATAAACAGTAGCCCCAAACAGGAAGCTGTCTTGTCTCAGGTATGATAAGATGTAAGGATCTATTAAGCCTAACTTTCACAAGGTAATCCTTCTTTTTCCTAAAGACTTGAACAAATTATCTCACATTTTCTCTTTCTCTCCTATTAAGATTGGCACCCTTGCTGCCTCGCCAACCAAGGCATAAAGAAGTAGCTATTCTTGCTGAGGTTTGAATGCCAGGATGCCCAGTAATAGCCAGGACTAAGGTAACGAAGGCAATATAGTATCGTGTACCACGGCTACAGCTTCATTAGATCAATGCCCTGTAATTACCTAGTTCCCGCCTGCACAAAAATCAATTGTTTATTATTTCTTATTCACATCAAGCAAGGAAACTTGTGTTCTCTCTGAGAGTCATAGTAAAGACAATGTCTCATACCTTCTAGGATTGTTACTACTTGCCATTCTACACATTATTAACCACTATAAAAGATTTGCAAAATGCCATGAAGCCTTAGGTTCATATTTGTGTCTTGTTTCTTTGGTTTTATACTAGACATAGTAAGAAGACTTTGGTGGAAAGACAACTTTTAGTATAAAATGGATGGATTTTTAGAATATGAACTGGGAGATAATTTTTGGAAACTACACCCTCAATCCCCTCCAAAAAGTATAGGAACAAGGAAGAACTCACTGAGCTTTAGTAGTCCCATTATTAATTTTAATTAAAATTAACAGACATTGCCACCTCTTCTAATTCTTGTGTAAGTCCCCAAAGCACCTAGTGTAGATTTATTATTTTTTTGAATAGTCAGTCAATACTGTGGTCTGATACCTTCAAGTTTCATGATCAAAGGATTATAATTCTAGAGCTGGAAAGGATTTAGAGGCCATCTAATTCAATCCCCTCTTTTGCAGATGTGGAAACTGAGTTTCAGAGATGTCAGGTGATTAGTCCAATATAAATAACAGATCTGGGATTCAAACAGTTCCTAATTCTAGTCTTTGCACTAGAACATGCAGGTCTTTCCTCTTAGAATATGGAAGACACACCCTTTCTTTGCTCTTAAGCTTGTATGATGTGAAATAATGGGAACTTGGGCCAGGTCACACAAATGATTGTCACCCTCTCTACTCTGACTTGAACTCAAGTGGTACCTTGCTGACGAATGATTTCATGTCACATTAGAAATGATGAGCACTGCCCAGCCTCCTTCCTAAGGGACTGGTCTTTCAACACTCTAATGACATCTACTAAGATTACCATTTGAGCTCAACAGTTTGAAACAATTTTCCCATCTTCCAGCAGAGAGAGAGAGAGAGAGAGAGAGAGAGAGAGAGAGAGAGAGAGAGA
>JAJPUD010000828.1:457179-492179 GCA_023553655.1 Myrmecobius fasciatus
AGAGAGAGAGAGAGAGAGAGAGAGAGAGAGAGAGAGAGAGAGAGAGATGGAGAAGAAATAGTCAGAGAGATAGAGAAAGAGAAAGAAACAAATCCAAGAAGGCAGTACGGATGTGGATAAAGGTGGAGGTAGGGTGCTTAGTGCTATTGGATCAAACACTACATGTATGTACAGCCCTATAACTAAGCTGACACAAATACAGCACCATATCCTGTAATACTGCTTAAAAGTAGAGGAACAGATCTGGAGTCCTGCTGGATTTCCCTTAGCAACCTGACAGGAGCCCACAAGGTCAGGTAGCAGGAAGCGTAGAAAATTATACAGAGGGGAATTATCAGCTAAATTATTTCACTATACTCAGGATTTTTACTGTTCCTCCCAAGACAGTGGCCTCTTGCTACCCGTATTAGAAACATGAATAAAAAGACAGGAATAACAAAAGGAGCTAAAAAAAGGAAGGGACAAAAAATTCTTGGGTTATTTTTAAAAATTCACTTCCTAGAAACTAAAGCCTAGAGATCCAATTTGTTGTGTGTGCATTCTATAAAAAATATATAATTACAGATACATAACATGTACATGTATATGTACATGTATGAATGCATGGATCACTTCTACCCCCTTTTGTTTGGGGCTGGATGATAGTGGGGGGCTGGGCTAGAAGACTTCACATGATAAGGTTTGCTTCACAATCTTAAAGCAGCGGTAGCAAGCATGATTTATCAATTAACAGGTAATGAAAAAAATTCTCTGCAATTAGAGATATGATTTTGCTCAAACAGGAAGCAGCACCATACAACTGTGTACTCCTCTGAGGATAAGTCAGCTCCTGTCACTAATGTGGAACACAGCTAATTTTAACAGAGAGTGTGTGGGCCCCATGGGTAATGCCATGTTGATGAAGGAATATACAGTAGGGAACCCCCAAAGGACCTGGCTGATTGGAAAGCCTCAGGAAAGGTGTAGGGAAATTACATTTCCTGTTTCTTAGCAGAGTTATTAAAGGGAAAGGCAGCTTTAATCACTGAAAGACCAGTTGCTATATTATTTTTGATTTATATACCAAAACAATATCCCTTATTCCTTGGTTGCTTTTTAATATATATGTCAGCTTAGTCAATAATATATTTCAGTACAGAACATAAACAACTGTAGGTTCATGTTAAAAACGAGAAGGACTTCAATAGATTATAAAAAATAAAGCATATTAGAGCCACTCAACCCAAGTCAGAGCAAATTAGGATAGACTGATTCGTTTCTGAATCTTGAAAAACAGAAACATACTGCTTAACAGAATTGTTTTTTAAAGAAGCAAAACATCTCCAAAATTCTTCAATGATGTGGGAAAACAAGATTTTGTAGGGTTAAGAATATGTTCCTCTTCTTGATAAATGTAGATATGTTTCTCCAAGATGAAATTTTAAGCATTAGAAAATAATGGGAGCAGATACAAGGCAATGAAACCTTTGCTTTGATAGAACTCTCTGGCAATTAGGTTTATATGGTCACAAAAAAATCTTTTACAATTAATGAATGCAATGTTTTGTAGCTTGAACTTTATTTAATCATGGCAGGTGAAATTTCTTTTGCATATAGCATTTATGATTTTATTGGCAACTAATATAGGTACCTACACTTTTAACTCAGTGAAAAGAAGCATAAAAAGAAAACATACACTGGTTCATACCAATAATACAAATCCATTAAAATATACTCTATGATCTCTTTGTAAATGGATAACTCAAAATGTTTCAATTGCTAGCATTATGATAAAAAGAAAATTCTTGTAGAAAATGCCAACACCAAACCATTGTCAATAACAGTATGATTAAAACCTTTAATCAAAACCAGAAACAAGTATTTTAAAAATAAGTGCTGGATCAGACTCAGAAAAAACCCCAAAAGATCTTGATAGAAATATGGGCACAGAGGCGCTGAATTCTGAATCTTTGACTTCAAGACTTCACAGAAATGGTTACTGGAAGATGGAAGGAACTCCTCTCTAATTCCCCAAGGCAAGGGTCACCCTACTTTAAGGAGCAATAGAACCCAGATTATATGAAAACATTCAGCTTTTTTCTTCTTTTGTAATTGAAAGACTGCAACTTTTTTTTTTTTTTACCACAACTCAATTCACAATTCTTTCTTTCTTTCTTTCTTTTTTCTTTTTTGCTGAGGCAGTTGGGGTTAAGTGACTTGCCCAAGGTCACACAGGTAGGAAGTATTAAGTTTCTGAGACCAAATTTGAACTCAGGTCCTCCTGACTTCAGGGCTGGTGCTCTACTGCACCACCTAGCTGCCCCCATAATTCTTTCCTAATCGTTGCAAGTTCCTCTGTTTCCCAAGGAAAAATTCCAGTATATTCAGGAATGCAAGTAACTTTCTCTTCAAATAAGATAATATATACATAAAGTACTGTCAAGTCTTAGAGTGAGCTATGATTATTATTCAAAATACAACCAAGAACTTAAGGATTAAAATTGTGTAACTAAATTATGGAGAACTCTTTGTACCAGTGTTAAATTGACAAAAGTTTTTGCTTTTGTATTAAAAAGAATATTTTTAAATTGGCTACCTGTATAAACTTTATTCTTATTTCTTCAGTTAAAAAACCCATCATTCTTTAACTGCATCACAGGATTTATCTTGCTCATAATAGACCCTTTATTTTCTATAACACAAGAAAAATTTCAACTCTTGA
Source organism: Myrmecobius fasciatus (assembly GCA_023553655.1). Taxonomy (NCBI): domain Eukaryota; kingdom Metazoa; phylum Chordata; class Mammalia; order Dasyuromorphia; family Myrmecobiidae; genus Myrmecobius; species Myrmecobius fasciatus. Next base: position 459,881 of record JAJPUD010000828.1, read on the forward strand.
AAACACAAAATCATAGTGGTCATATTTACCTAACTCTAGAATTTGCACGTGAAATTCTCTAATTTCCATTAATGCTGAAATTCAAACTATTCCTATGTCAAAATATTTCTGAGATCATGGCAGGTTAGAATTGATCTATTCCATGAATCTTTCTCCTTAGCTACTTCCATTGAGTCAGCAAATGTTGTGGTGCCCCTACTGGTAAGATCAAAAATAACCTGCTACCAAGGGCTTCCTAAGGTAACAGAAATGCCTCAATCTCAACCATTGCTAAAGGCTTCACACAATGGTCCAGTTATTTGGATTTATACCTCTCTGGGATTAATCTACTACACTCCAAAAACAACTAGGCTTATTAAAAGATTCTACTCTCTTGATATTAAAAAAAAATCCTTGAAATTGGTGGAATCTCATTCCAGTTATATCCAAAAGAACTTTTGAAAGAAAGAAAATATTAGCGTCATATTTAGAGGTTCACAATCTGAAAAAATAAAGATAACCCTGAGTCATATTATAATTTTTATAGGTACAATTTGTACCTATCTTTCGGAAGATGAGAGAGGTGGCACAAGAGAAACGGATCATTAAACAGTAGTGTGAAACCAGGGAAATTAACCAGCTGCTGTGAAAGCCACCTCTCTTATTCTGAGAGTGAGAGTAAGAGTAACAGAGAGAGTAGAGACAGACACAGAAAGAGACAGACAAAGAGAGAGACAGACACAGAGACAGAGAGAGAGACAGACACAGACACAGAGAGAGAGAAAGAGAAGAGAGAGAGAGATGAAGAAAAAGAGAAGGAAGGAGGGAGGATGTGGCAGAGAGAAGGGGAGAAGGGGAAAAGAGTTGAGAAAGAGAGACACAGAAAGAAGAGACAAAGACAGGGAAGAGAGACAACAGGATAGGGGAAGGGAGTGGAAAACAAATCAATGAAGCAACTATATCTAGATAGAAAAAGAAAGCATTCACTAATAAAATATCCCCATGCTATCTTTAAAATCTAATGCACAGCAAAAGTTAGAGCGAAACCCAGCAATTATATGTGAGAAGCTCTTCCATACTTTTTGTAATCTTAGAATACAAGATGCAAAGGAACCTTATAGGGCACTAATCTAAAATTCTCCTTTTACAGGTGAGAAAACTGAGGGCTCATGAGGTAAAGAGATTTGACCAGTCACATAGTCAGTTAATGAAGAAACCAAGACTATTGTCAGTCTTTCCACTCTACCAGAGTTTGTTTTTAAATGAATTAACTTTTGTTGAAGAAAACTCCTAATGTGCAAGCTCCTTCTTGCCCTACCATTAATTTGTCTTTAACTTATATTTCAGATAAATGGAACAGTGGACAGATTACTGTGCCTAGAGTCAAGAATCTGAGTTCAAATCTAGCCTCAAACACTCTAGGTTTATTACCTTGAGCAAGTAACTTGAGTAAGCTCCATCTGCTTCAATTTCTTCAACTATCAATTGAGAATTACAATGCCATCTACCTTGCAAGGCTGTTTGTGAGGATCAAATGAGATATAAAAGCACTTAGAATAGTGTCTCACATGTCCTAGGAACTTAATAAATGTTTGTTCTCTTTCCCATTTTTTCTCCTTACAGTTTTAGAGCATCAACCGGGCCACTGTGAAGCTTAATTAACTTCTTTGCCCTTTATTAATTGATAGTGTATTTTTGAGGCAGAATCTAAACTTAGCCTTTAATTCAAAGTCTTACATGGAAAATATCTGGCCCAATGGTCTAACTTTAGTTAAGATACAACACCATATAAGACATCTGAGTTTTATTGTTTTGGATTTTTTCATTATTTTAGTAGTTAGGAACCAGTTTCTTTGATAAGAGCAAAACATATGACTTTATAGTGTTCAATGTGTTTTTAAAACACTTAAAATATCAGATAGACATTAAGGTCCAAGTTGTCTGTGACAAAAATGAAAACACTCTGACATATGGAGGGGGGCTGCTAGCCACCTGAATATACAGAGTCCAGGAAGTAGAGAATATATGAGGAAGCCATGAATGAATAGCAAAAAATAGCTTTCACTGTGCTAATTTATGGCCTGAGCACTGAAACTCTGTATTTTCCTTATTATACAGCATACTATTCGTGTCTTAGATAAAATGATGAATATGGCATCATTTCATAATTTGTATCTAATGCTTCAGTAGTTTTCATTGCTCTTAGTTATTCTTTCTTTCCATGTTTCTGATATTTGGAGGATAAAAAGGACAGAAGCCACAATACTCAGAGAAAAGTAATATTGCTAGGTTAAGATTTTCATGCCAAAGGAAGAGATAAAACAAGAACAAAGTAACAAATTATATTGTCAGAGGAAACGTGAACTTTTTGATTGGGGATGACATTTATTTTAAGTGTGCAATGACGGCAGGGAATCTGTCAGGGTAAGACATGGCAGAGGTTTCAGCATTTGTTAAGAGTGTCCTGGGAATTTAGCTAAAACTGTTAAAACTGACACTATTGGCTTTTGTTAACACATTAAGCATGGGAAAAGTGCCAGTCAGCATATCCTCCATAGCATCAGTTCAGTTAAATCATCTGGAAGATGCATAAAACTGGGTGGGATAATAACTGCTATGCTTTTCAACATGTGGGGAGAAGGAGGGAAGAAGACCAGTGCCATTTTGATATCAACGATAAATGATTCCTTTAAAGGTATAGCTCCCAACAATGGAAAAAGAAGGAAGAAAAGTTGTCAATGGACCTGATACTTTTTTTCAAAAGCCACTGCAGTACAAGGCAAACAGATTCAACAGGAGTGCTCATAGCACAAAATAACTATTAATACTGGTGTGTATATTTACAGAATTGGCTAGAGTACAATTAAAGCGCTGTCTCAAACATTCTGCTTTAAAAGAGAGTCAATTACCACTTGAGAGTGAGGCTGGCTGAGCAACAACAACAACAAAAACCCAGAATGCCAGATATTTATTCACCGGAACTAGTGAGATAAATTAAACCCAATTCAATGGCACCTTTGCTCCATCATAGAGCTTTCAAACAAGCCCATTAAACTAGACCTTGCCCTGAGTGTGGGCTCATCTCTTGAAGAAGATGAAAAGAAAGTAAAACCCAAAGTCTGCAATAGAATGTAGTTACAGCAATTAAAGAGGTGTAGTCTAGTGGTAAATAGCATTACCTTATGTCAACATGGCAGTATGCCCTTATCTGAATTAAGCTCACTAAGTATATTTAAGTAGATACAATTCTTAACTGACACTCTTGACTATGATAGAAATGGAAGACAATAGTACCATATTATTGCCTTCTTAGAGAAAGAGGATCCAAGGAGGAAAAAAATATGATCTTTGTCCAGGGTATCGTCCACATATATCCATCATACAAAAATAGTGTTGGCAAATGTGACAGCTTTTAATGTAGCACCTTTTATTCCTTTGGAAGTTGGGCAGTCACTGGGGAATAGTGATTGAGCACAGATAATTGAGCATGACAGTCTAGCATTCTATTTCTCATTCCAGGGCTGTGGTAGAGTCTTCATCAGAAAAATGGCCCATGATAAAAATGATTTGCTGCTGTTTGGCAACTTCTTGAAGGCAGGGAATATTTTATTTTTGTATCTCTGATGTCTAACATGGTGTTTTACACACAAGAAATGTTTGCTGAACTTAAATAAATTTGGCAGGTGTTAGGTTCTATTAGCATTTGTATTTTGGGAGTTTATATCTTTTGTTATTTACAAAGGATTAATGCTTAGATGACTCTAGGAAGAGTGTTTTTTATCCATAGGCTATGGCTGTTCAGTCATTTTAGTTATGTTTAACTCTTGATGACCCCACTTGGGGTTTTCTTGGCAAAGATACTGGAATGGTTTGCAATTTCCTTTACCAGATCATTTTACACATGAAAAACTGAGGCAAACAAAGTTAGTGACTTGTCCAGGGTCATACAGCTGGTAAGTGTCTGGGGCCAGATTTGAACTTAGGAAGATGAGTCTTCATGACTTCAAGCTTGACACTTTTCCCAGCTGCCCATCCATAGATTGGGCCATATTTAATTTAAAGTTCATTTCTGTTTATCTGTAAGTGACTATTCTAAACTCAGATTTCTCTATGAAAAATGTTAATGAATGTAAATGAAATAAACCATTAGCTTGCCAGTTTCAGTGCCATAACCACATTGTAAAACAACATTGCCATGTGTCTATAGGTTACTGGTATTATCTTCCAACATTCCATGTACAAGGAAGTTTATGCTCACTTAAATCTGTCTGGTTCAGCTGATAAAGCACAGACCTGGAATTAAGAGTAAAAGCAGAAATTTGCTGCCAAGAACTGTCTTTCTGCTTTGCAAACATCTTCTTGTGTAGAATAAAACACTAATTTTTTTCTTGAGGGCTGCTGTTTTTCACCCTCAAAAGGAACATATGGACAAAGCTGAAGCTTGACCACAAGGACAGTAGCTTTTGGCTATAAGAGAAAGACTAGTAATGCCCATATGGACAAAAGTCCAACAGAAATAACCTCATTATAGAAGCTAGACTTTCACTCTTCTAACTTTTAGGAGACTAATTTCTTAAATCTTTCAAGAGTTCTAATCGATCTTCAGTCATTACTATGCATTGGTAGGCTAATGGGGCATGGCATCTGTGTTAAAGGCTGATATATCTCTGAAGTTATTTATTTATTTTAAGAGAAAATTAAGTAGTTCCTGTAGAAGTGATACACTTTTAGAAAGCATGTTCCTTCCCCAAATAATACTTATTGAATGAAGTTAACATGATTAGCTATTATTGGAAGTCTTCAGTAGAGTAACAGTGAGTTAACATATGACTTATTTATCCAATTTTTCTTATTAATGAGTTGCTTTTCTAATGAGTTCTAGAATGTCCTTTGAAGACAATTGAAACTGTGTATTGAACAGAATGAGATAGCTACCAGGACTGAAATTGACTTCTGGGATCTTGAGACAACAAGGCAAAAAGACAAAAATAGTCCAAAATTCCATATTTCCATCAAGTACTTTAATATTCAGTTCCTCATATCTTCATTAGACAATGTCAAAAAATGGCAGCAGAAAATATTTGTTAATATTAGCTTATGAGTTATCATAGGTTCCCCTAACCCTAGAAATAAAATTGATCTGACTTTGTAATTTATAAATTCCTACTTTGTATTTGTTCTCCTATGTTGATTAATTAATCAGTTCTATCAACTATATAGTGAAATTGTGGACATTTGGTTCCAAATTGTAAATCTGCTTACAAACACAGTAACACTTGCTAGAGTTGCTTTTATTGCTATTCTATCAATAGAAATGGAGATGGAAGGTAGTCCTGATTTTCCACATCAGAGATTTACAGAGCCAGAAAATTTAAAAGGCTTTTATTGGATGCTTTGATACAGAAAACTTTAAAATATGCTTAGCTCAACATTTTAGTGTGGATATCATTTTTTTTGTAGTCACTCAATTCTACTTTTGCATGTACAGAACAGTTTGAAAGAGCCCCTATCAATCCAAAGTGGATTTTACAGCTGACAACAATAATCCATGTTCTGTGACATCACAGGCATTTCCATAATAATTAATTCCAAAATCCTAAATGGAATTTTTATTATCATATCAAGCATGATCATTTAATAAGCAGTGAAAGCACAAGTACTAAGCAAGGATCCTCTTTTTCCAAAGGATGTCTTTAGAAATAAAAGGATGAAAACAAATGAGAAAATATGAGGTGTGGTGACTATAAAGTAATGAAACTGATTTTATTGTATGGCTTATAAAACTGACTCTGAAGGCAATTCCAAAAAAATATTTTCAGCATCATTGAAATGAGTATATAGCCCTCTCAAGGGGGCTACTCTGAAGAAAAACACTTAATTGGATATTTTAGTCCTAGTATATTTGTTTGACAATGTGATATGATTATTTTATAGTTACATATCACATGATATTCATAAGTATTCAAATTTCTTCATAAAGTTTTCTTAAAACATCTATGATACTGAATGTCAGATTACTTAAGCAATTGAAACTCCTGTTGTTTTTAAATGAATCATTTGCTCTAAAAAGCTATTTTGAGAAGAGAGGAAAAAAACACAATAGAAAAAAAAGATGATTTTGCTCCTCATAACAAGGGACCATGGATACTGAAAGTTTCTACAATTATCTGTAATAAATCCAATTGTCATATTTCATGTGACTGGACTTAACACTATTATTTTATGAGTCAATTGTTCAATTTGTTCTTTTACCAATGAAATACAATCATTTATATCAATAAAATGGTAAATATTTTCACTGTTACAAGAAACAACCTTTTGGTTGGCTTATAATTACAAGAATGATGCTAACTGAATCCCTTGCTTTGTTTCAATATCCCTTGTTAGTACCATAGACCTCTCTGCCTCTCTTGTTTTTCTCAAAAGCAATTTAGAAAATGCTTGTATTTTAGACAAAAGGAGAACATTTGGTGAAAGAAAATTCATCATTAGGTATCTAGAGGTTTGTTAATAGAAAAGGCAACTCCCACAGTGTATCCTAGTGCTCAAGCCAGACACACATGCTCAGGACCAGCAAGCTGCCTTCACAGTGGGCCAAAAGTCATTATCATAATTTTATATTACATAGACTACATTGAAAATTTAATATATCCCAGCAAAAAGAGACAAAAGACATTTTGCATAATGCTTCTGTGAACGCACTCTCTCTTGCTACTCTTTTAGCCACCCCATGCAGATAATCACACCAGGAAAAAGAAGTTCATTACCTAAGCCAAATCAAAATTAGGCTTTTCTTTTTGATAGGGAACTTCATTAGTAAGCCCTGTCTTATACAGCTGGGAGATTTGATGAATCTATCGCAGGGTAATAATTCAGCACAATCAGCCACATTTCTACTTTAAGTTTTACATCTTTATTGAGAAAACTGAATATATGTACACAGAGGATACACAAATGTATTGATAAAGGTGCTATGGAAAGACATAATATAGGTTCATTTCTGGACTTTTAAAAAATAGGCCTGAGTGACAATAGAACCCCAAACTTAAAAATATATTTCTTTGCCCCCTAGCTGTCTATCCAAGGTAGAGGCTTTCAAGGACATCAAAAAATTATAAACTAAGACATTTCTACTTGGAGGTGGGGAAATTTTCTGTTTATTGAAATTATTCAAATGAAAACATTTTTAGATTTTTAAACTTAACCTTTGATTTAAAAGTCATTTTAGAATTCTTAAGATAAGGACCAAAGATCTTTAACTACTACATGTTATCTGGGAAAATATGTGCTATAATGCTGAGCCCTCATTTATTTCATACAAAATTAGTTATTTCACAGATAATTGAATAAAGAATCCAATTCTACCCTTCATAGATAATTGAATAAAGAGTCCAATTCTACCAAAAATTTAACTATACTAGCAAGGAAGATCTTCACTGGCTGCATAGATCTACAAATAGAACTTCCTTCAATATTCCACTCTTATTAGGTGAAGGATATGCTTTTAGATTGCAAGAAGCTGACATTTTATACCCATAGAGATGTTTCAGTGTCATTACTGACATTCTTGGACATTCTGCATTGTATTTCACCTCAACAGAGCCAATCTTCTAAGGTGGACTCTCCCCTTGTTTATAATTACCACATCCCCTTTTCTCTCCATACCTACATCAGGATGTCCATCACAACTTTCCCCCCAAATCATAGAACCAGAGTTTAAAATTTTTAAGCAGTAAAACTGCAGATAAAACAAGGTGTTGATTACTGTTTAAGGGAAGGGGAGGAGAAAGAGAGAGAATTTGGAATTCAAAATTATAAAAAGTGTTAAAAATATTTTTACATGTAATTGGGAATAAAACAAAATATTAAAAAACTAATTTGCAAGTCTTTATTTAGATTATTCCAATTTTGCCATGAAACTTGGGCCTGGTTTTATGTCTCTACCTCTTCATAAAAGAAAAAAACAAAACAAAACATTTCCACAAATTTCTTCTACCTTTACTTATTAGATGTCACCTAGTCCAAACTTATATTGTGCAAATAGCTGTAGAATATGCTAGGGTAACTGTAACAGATCAGGATGCTTGACTAAGTCATGGGTCAGCCACAGTTAATTGACCAGTCCTTCTTCGACTCTTCTTAACTTGTCTTAATCCTATATATCTTGCAAAGTTCAGCTCATGACACATCTTCTGAAGTAATCTTTGACCACCTAGGCTCACAGAAAGCTCTTCATATTGTGAATTATCATGAGAATTTATAGTTATACCATTTATTTGGCACTTATCTTTTGCTTTCTATTGTTGGTTATTTGATTATCTTCTTATTAGCATATGTCTTATTTCCTCAGATTGTAAAAATCTGAGAACAGAAACTAACTCCTATTTCTTTGGCTCTCCTATGGCACCTGTAACAGTTTCTTACATATGTTAAGAGCTCAATATTTATTGAATAATTGATTGGCTAGCTAAGGTCAGATGATTCATATCTTCCAACATAATTTTTGCTATCCTTCCCTGTAGTCACTTTTTCATTATTGTCACCATATATCTATATCTATATATCTATCTATATCTATCTATACATATATATTTACATATATATGTGTGTGATGGCTTCATTTGGAGCATTCTATAAATTGTTTAAAGAATTTCCTCATTTCCTCATCTCTATAACAGATTATTGGTGCATAAATTGGAATTATTTTCATGGCAGTCCCTTTGCTTTTGCTTACCTTGAGCCCTTTAAGATGAGATAATCAAGTGTGCCAGCAAATTACATTTCATATTGCCCTTGGACTCTGATAAAGTCATGGCTCTCAACTCTTTTACACAACCCCTTGAAGAGGATCCATGAACCATGCTTTCATTCAGCAGTAACTTATTTATTCAATTCAACAAACATTTATTAAGCACTAATTATGCACAAAGCACTGTGCTCTGTGCTGGGAATACAAAAATTAAACAAATGACATGGTTTCTAACCTCCAGGAAGATATTTTGTTTTTTCATTTAATTTATAGCAGATATATCAAGATTGATGAGGTTCAGTTTTGTAAGTAGTGTATTAACTCTTTGATTGTTGGATAAAATTTCTTCATTAAATTAAATTTTTAAAGTGGCCCTGGTACTATCTGAAACTTAGTGCCCTCTCCTACCTCCTTTGTTATCACCAATGTAAAAATAGAAAGGAGACCACTGTGTACTCAAAGAAGTTTTATATTTCATTGTTTTCAAAAAAAAATATTCACCTTATAGTCAATCTGCTAATGATGAGCCTCTCTGTACTTCATTAGGCTGGTTCTTGGAAAAGGCATATCCAATCTTTTATCAGGTTCATTCTTCTCAAAAGAGGTCAAATTGCAGGTCACAAGATAGCAGGATCATGAATTTAGACCTGTATATGTCCTGAGAGGACAGGTGACAAAGGGTAATGGAAAGGTAACCTGAGGGATGCCATTGGACTACACATGTTATCAATGATGACTTGCTTAGGAGGAAGAGTATAAAAGACATCATTGAAGATATAAATATGTGAAAAGAAAAAAAAAGACAAGCTATTCATTCAGCAAGAGGGAGGAATGGATAAGAGTAATAAGAGTTGGGCAGCCCAACCAAGTGCTAACCTCATAAAATGTTATAAGATCTAGGGGAAGACTTCCAGATCACTAGGTTCTCTATGGAGGATTTATATTGAAAGACATGAATGAGGATATGAGTATTGAGGAGTCATAATCTGCATCAGGGGAAAGAAAAATTCACATTATTCTCATCACAGATCTAACAAAATATAAAAATATTAATGTAAGGTATTTAAATTGTCACATGCCTAAGTCCATTCCTGTGTATTGTGTGATCTGAAAAAACTATCTACTGCTTTGATGTGAGTTGACAGAAGTGGGGGGAAAGTCATTTGAGTTATTTTTTTCTCATAGGGACGATGAAAATATAAGTATGAAAGGGTCTTAATAAATTCAAATTACATCTAATCTACTTTAGAAGAGTAAGTATGAAGGAATTTTTTTATATAATATATCCTAAATATTTATATGATCAGATAGACAAAAGATTTCCCAAATATTCATTTCCATTTCTTGGGCAGGTTATGGAAAAAAAACTCATTTAGGACTAGAAGAAATGAAAGGTTCTCAAGACAGGGAAAATACAGAATTTCCTATTATTTCAAAGATGTCTATGTTAGAAGTTGTATGTGAGACAGTTGTAGCAGATACTGATAAATTGTGTTTAAAGGGGTGACTTTTCTTGCCAAAGCAAAATGTTCTATATATCTTCATTGCCATCTCATTCTGGCTTCTGCAGTAGACTATCCCAGCTTTCAACTTAATTTCTTGTTAATCTTCAACTCTTCCTCTTTTCTGGATTCTTCTTTGTTGTTTACAAAAATATTAAGTTCTCCATCAACCTTTAAAAAAATATCAAATTCCTAAAGCCCTCTCTTGATCTGACCATCAATTCTGGCCATGTCTCATATCTCTCCTCCCCTTCTTTGTTAAACTCTTTGAGAAAACGTTCTATAATTGTAACCTCTACTTACTCTGCACTGACTCTTTTCTATACACTGAGCAATCTGCCTTCCAACTTTGTCATTTGAGCTAAACTATTTTTTCCAAAATGGACAAACATCTCTTTTTTTCCCCCTAAAGCTATTGGAGTTAAGTGACTTGCCCAGGGTCACACAGCTAGGAAGTGGTAAGTATCTGAGACAAGATTTGAACTCAGATTCTCCTGACTTCAGTGCTGGTGCTCTATCCATTGCGCCACCTAACTATCCCGACATACATCTCTTAATTGACAAAATTCTGAGTCAGCTACATGACACAGTGAATAGAGCATTGGCTCTATCTAGAATCAAGAAGACAGGAGTTCAAATTTGGTCTCAGGCACTTAATACTTCCTTAGCTATGTGATCCTGGACAAATCTCTTAACCCCAATTTCCCTGCCAAGGGAAAAAAAAAGGAAGGAAGGAAAACAATAAAATTATAATAGAGCACATAAAATTTAATGATTTTATGAGAAATCAAGAAAAAATAAAACAAAACCAAAAAAAAAGAATAAAAGACAATGAGAAATATCTCATTGGACAAACAATTGACCTGGAAAATATTAGACTAGTTGAAAACCATGATCAAAAAAGATCTTAGACATCATATTTCATGAAATTATCAAGGAAAACTACCCTGATATTCTATTTTTTGTTTTTGTTTTTGTTAAATAATAGCTTTTATTTTGAAAAGATAGTTTTCAACATTTGTCCTTACAAAAAAAAATTGTGTTCCAAATTTTTTCTCCCTCTCTTTCTCCATCCTTTCCCATATACAGCAAGTAATCCAGTATATGTTCAACATGTGCAATTCTTCTAAACATATTTCCACATTTATCATGCTGCACAAAAAAAAAAAATCAGATCAAAAAGGAACAAGAATAAGAATAAAAAAGCAAACAAACAACAACAAAAAGGTGAAAATACTATGTTGTGATCTATGCTCAGTTCCCACAGTCCTGTCTCTGAGTGCAGATGACCTCTCCATCACAAGCCTATTGGAATTGGCCTGAATCACCTCATTTTTAAAAAGAGCCAAGTCCATCACAGTTGATCATCACATAATCTTGTTGTTGTTGTGTACAATGTTCTCTTGCTCTTTGCAGTTTTTGACACTGTTTATCACTCTTTTGTCCACACTCTGTCCTCTACAGGTTGGCATGACACTGTTCTCTGCTTGTTCTCTTCCTGTTTGACTGTTTGCTCTCTATCACCTTTGCTAGATCTTCATTTCATGGATATATTTCAACAGTCTGTTTTGGGCCCTCTTTTCTTCTCCCTCAATACTATCTCTTTCATCAGCTCCAATTGGTTCAATTATTATCTATATTCAAATGATTTCCATATCTACATAACTAGGCCTAACCTCTCCCCAAAGTTCCACTCTCCCATCACCAACTGCCTTTTGTAAATCTCAAACTAGATGCTAGGCATCTTAAATTCAACAGGCTCCAAACAGAATTCATCTTTCCCCAAAAATTCTCTTTTCCCCAACTTTCTTATTATTGTTGAAGTTACCATCATTTTTTTTTCAATTTCTCAGGATTATATTTTTGGTGTCATTCTTGCCACCCCACTTTCACTCACCCCACTACACCATTATATTGTCCAATCTTATACATATGCCTTTCTCTCCATTCCCCTTGTCACTATTCTTGTAAGAGCATTTATCACATATTGTCTAAATTATTACAATGGTCTTTTTTTAATATATAAAGCTTTTTATTTACAAAACATATGAGTGATTTTTCAACATTGACCTTTGCAAAAACTTTTTTTTCCCAAGCTTTTCCCCTCCTTCCCCCCAACCCCCACCCCTAGATGACAGGTAATCTAATACATGCTAAATAGGATAAATTATATGACAAATACAATACATGTATACATATCTATACAGTTATCTTACTGCACAAGAAACATCAGATCTAGAAAGAGAAGAAGAAAAAAAAAAACAACCTAAGAAGGAAAACAAAATGCATGGAAATATTCACAGAAAGCCTTAAAATGCTGTGTTGTGGTTCACACTCAGTTCCCACAGGCCTCTCTCTGGATGTATATGACTATCTTCATCGCTGAACAACTGGTTTGAATCACATCATTGTTGAAGAGAAACATGTCCATCAAAATTGATCATTGTATAGTCTTGTTGCTGTGTATAATGTTCTTCTGGTTTTGCTGATTTCACTCAGCATCAGTTCATGCAAGTCTCTCCAGTCCTCTCTGAAATCCTCCTGTGGGTCGTTTCTTACAGAACAATAATATTCCATAACATTCATATACCATAATTTATTCAGCCATTCTCCAATTGATGGGCATCCTTTCAATTTCCAGTTTCTTGCCACTACAAAAAGGGCTGCCACAAACATTTTTGCACATGTGGGTCCCTTACCCTCCTTTAAAATCTCTTTGGGATATAGGCCCAGTAGAAACACTGCTGGGTCAAAGGGTATGCACAGTTTGATAACTTTTTGAGCATAGCTCCAAATTGCTCTCCAGAATGGTTGGATCCGTTCACAGTTCCACCAACAATGTATCAGTGTCCCAGTTTTCCCACATCCCCTCCAACAGTTATCATACAATGGTCTTTTGATCACTTTCCTTGCCTCAATCTCTTCCTTCTCTAAACCATTCTCCATTTAGCTAAAAGGATTTTTCCAAAGCAAAAGACTAATCATGTATTCCTTCCCACTCCCCATTCAAAAAAATAGCCAAGGGTTGATTATTACTTCCAAAATTAAATATAAAAATTCTCTTTTTGGCATTTAAGATCTTTCCCCAACTGGTTCTTTTCCAGTCTTTTTACATTTTACTCTCCTCCACATATTACACAATATAGTGACACTGGCTTCCTTGATATTCTTCATATATGACTGATCATCTCCCATTTTTATGCCCTTTTACTTATTATTCTTCTTGTCTAGAAGGCTTTCCTTTCTAACTTCTACTTCTTCACTTCCCTGTCTTCCTTCAAGATTCATCTCCAATCCAAATCCAATCTTGCAGGAAGTCTTTCTTAAACATCTCTGTTGATGGCACCTTCTCTAGGAGATTGCTTTCCATTTAAACTTTAGATCTCATATATAACGCCCATTTGAGTAAGTGCTTTTCAAGAGTTCAGGTCATATTTTTTCCTTTCTTTTCATCCCCAGAAGGAGGTTCCAGAGAACTAATGAAATGAAGGAGTCTTAGAATTAGGATTAGTATGTCTAAAGTATAGTAATACTTGACTTTTCTAGTTCTGGATTAAGTCCCTTTTCATCTCCCTCAGAACCTCTTTAAAACTTACAAAAAATTTTAAGTGTTGTATTTTTGCATTATGAACAGTTACAGATTATTCCCACTCTATAAGGTTTCTTGCAATAAAGCAAAACATTTAAACAAAACTATTAATATGGTGACCTCATCTGAAACTGAGTTCAGTATTCTATATCTGCATCACTACCAATCCCTCTATTTTTTTAATAAAAGAAATCTACTTTCTCTCCTTTCTACTTCTATCTCAGTTGGCAGAGGTGAAGGAAAGAGAACAAACTCTTTCTGACATAGTTGATCAAAACAAAGCTTCAATGGCTATATGTATATCTATATAAACACACACACACACACACACACACACAGAGGAAGGAAGGAGAAGAGAAAGACCGAGACAAACAGACAGAAAGAGACACAGAGAGAGACATACAGACAAAGGGGGGGGGGCGAAGGAGAGAGGCAGAGAGAGAGAGAGAGAGAGAGAGAGAGAGAGAGAGAGTCCTATTCTCCATCCTAAATCCATCAATCCATCATCTCTCTGTCATGTGTCATGGGAAGCATATTTCATCACTTTTTCTTTAGTCTCTTAAATAGTCATTGTATTGATCATTATTTTTTCAGCTTCTAAAAATGATTGCATTTACAATGTTGTTGTTATTGTATAAATTGTTCTACTGTTCTGCCTATTTTGTTCTTCATCAGCTTACAAAAGTAATGTTACAGAATAATCATTTTTCTGGTCTGGCTTACTTCATCATGTATCAGTTCATACAAATTGTTCCATGTCTTTTTGAAATTGTCTATTTCCTCATTTCTTAAAACATAATAGAATTCTATCATATTAATATACTACAAATTGTTTAGCTATTCCTAAATTGAAATATTTAGAACTTATAATTCCTATGGTATTTACTATGTATATGACTCACCTGATGTTAATTGGAACTACTTTGCATTTTGTTAATTACTTTATGTGCCCTGAAATATCTTCTCAAGGAGACAGTGTGGAGAGCATATATATACAAGTACTATTTACATAAAAATTTGATACTAGTATATATATTTTACATATCTATGTATATATATGATATATATATATATATACACACACATACACACATATATAATAGATAGCAGAGATATGAAACGTTCCCATCTAGATCTCATTTGTATGTCAGGATCCACCTTTTTGTCTGGGTTTTATAAAGATGCTGGTACTTTCCAAAATTCAATAAATAAAGCTGTTGCAGCAACAATCACAGATAAATAAAATAAAAATAATAAAAAATTAATTCAAGCAATGACCTTGATAAATGCAGCCTGAAGAGAGCACAAAAAATAAGTCTGTATATTTACCAATTGTATTAAGTGAAATTATATACAGAATATAAATATATATAAATGAACACTTTATAATAAAAGTATATGCCATATAGATGAATATGTGATGCCATAGCCATAAAACCACCATATATTCATCTGGAGAGGGCCATGACATTTATATATATTTTTTAAATCCTCCATATCAGACTATAGATTAATCCAAGTTCAGAGAATCCAGTTCAGCTATTTTCTTTTTCAACAGATTTCCACATGTTATTAGAAGTACACAGCTAACCAGGTTTCATGCAGTAGACAAAATAGCATTGTGGGATTACATTAGTCCGACATCTGCTTTATGACTATAGCTTCCAGACCAATTTATTTAATATTGATCTTTAAACAAACATCAGTACAAATAAATTTGAGCACTCCAGTCCTGAGATTTTATATCTATAAAAGAGGCCAATATTCAGAGAAGCTGTACGGCTTGTATTTCTCCCTTTGATTCCGTTTTCTTTGATCCTACCAGGTATCAAATACATCAATGCCAAATTAAAACAAATCCATCTTCAGATAATATTCTGTTTATAATCTTTCGTGCAGAAAGAATTTTTCTATCAATAACTTCCAGCAAGCATTTTAACTGATCTTTTTATTGCTTTATTCTGATTACTACAAAAGGCAGCAATGCCATGTCCTAACTGAGTATCATACTAAGCTCTGCCAGGCATATTATGTTAGGAAGGGCTGTGTTCTATTTTTCCCACTTCTAGGCAATATTCTCTCATAACTCCTTTAACCCAGCAGCAGGGACACACCAAGATACAGCTGCCCCCTACTGAGAAAATTGCTGTACAAAGTCAGGGGTTTGGGAGGGCAATCTCAAGACTTTTACGGGACTACAGTTGACCATTTGGAGGAGGGGACAGCTGGGTGCTAAACATAAATGGGAAAAAAGACTTAGACGGGGAAATAGATAATGAATCTAGGGATTAGACACTCGATTCAATTAGGCGGGCATATATGAATGTGAGGCATAAATGGAACCAATGTAATTATTTGCACAGGACTTATTTATGCCTATCTTAGTTATACTGACTGAGTACAGATACAAGACTCATCAGGGAATAGCTATTCCTATGGTCTGGAACTGGGATAAAGTTCAAAGTTTCTGGTCACAAGTTATTCAGATATGCCATCTGTTTTATGTTCATTGAGTTCTATGGATTATTATTGATCTCTCAAATGGAATAAGAAAGGATATTTTTTTCTTTTCCTTTCCTTTTCTTTCTTCCCTCTTTCTTTTTTCTTTCCTTCCCTCCTCCTTTCCTCCCTCCCTTCCTTTTTCCCCTTTTTCCATCTATCTTTTATTTTCTCCCTCTCCCCCCACCCTCCTCAAATAAATCATGGGAAAATCCAGGAAATGTTCAAGGTTGTTTCCAGTTTCCAAAATTGTGTTCTTTCAAAAGAAAATATTCTCTGAAATCCTAGGAAAATTCTTTTATGAGAACCAAAACCTTTTGCTTTTGTATGTGAACGTTAAAGATTTTAAGGTATGTATTATTTCAGGAAAAACTTTTTTTTTTTTAATTGAGTGGGTTGTAAAAATCCCTGAATGAGTATCTATAGGACCTAAATTCAAATCTCAGCACTGTTGCCTGTATGATATTGGCAAGTCACTTATTCTCTCTCTGGGCTTTGATTTTTCACTTTTTAAAATGAGTGAGTCATAGTAAATGACCCTTCCAGCTCTAGATCTAAGATTATAATAAGATTCTTTAATGTTAATGTGGTAATAGTGGAGCTGGGTATTGTGTCAATGTTTCACATTATTTTTTAATGGAAACACAATAGAATATTAAAACAACTCTTTAGTCAATAAAATAATTTGATCCTAAAATATATTCATGACTGCATTATTTCTAAAGAAAGGATAGTTTTCCCATACTCATTTCAAGTAGTTTGGCAACAAATTCAAAACAAAAAGCAGAATATTATATAGTATTTATTTTCTCTTTCCTAATTTGAAAGATCTTGCCTCTCCATCCCTATCATCCTATCCCCAAAATGTATAATGTTAAAGAGATCAGTGAATAATATGTTATTGAAAAAAGCTTATGCTCCCACCTTCCACTGTAAACCAAGGTAAAAATGCATAAGGATTTCTTACAAGTTATTTTATTCCCTTATAACAAGATGATGGGATTTTCTGTTCAAGATACAATATTAGGATGTAACTATATAATGCCACACTATGATAAAAAGAAATGTATCCTACATTATAACTTAGGAGGGAGAGAAAAAAGAAAGTGGTATGCTATGTCTCCAAGATGCTGTGCTTGGCAGCTTGATCACGAAGGAAAGTGTAAATCTTCTTGCTGAGGTGATAGCAAGAATCTCTACTTTATTCAGATGAACTAGTTAAAATGGAGAAGTATGTTCTGAGTAGCTCATTTCTCTTACCACCCTGAAGGGAAGAGGATGAGGGAGAAATATATATATATATATACATAAACATTATATATATGTATATATAAATATTATATATGCATATATTTTATATATACATACACCTGGTTCTTTCAACTGATATTTATATAGTATGATGATAATAAGGAGCTTCAACATCTTGGTTAATCTTCCTCAAGGTATCTTTCAGATTATCAGGTATTTCCTAAAAACCTGGAACTATTACTAAACACAATACTGTGGATGCAATTTGACACCAGTACAGAATATAGCTTTAAGTTCCCTAACCATAAAAATCACAGCTCTTCTAAAAATTGTTATTATTATTATTATTGTTATTATGTTTTGCTTTTGTTTCTTGAGATTAGGTCTCCTGAACTCACTCCCAAATTGGAAGTATAGTGACTACTCATCTCACAGATCCAATACAATATGATTGCCACACAAATTTGAACCTACTTTGTTTTTTCAACCAGGATCATTTTGTGCCTTCTTACACTGGTGGCCCTCCACTCCTGAGGATTCACAATATCAGTACTTAACTTAGTACAGACATGTGATTAGCTTTCTCTGTAGTATGGTTCAGAACTCCGGAACTCAAATGATTCACTAGCCTTGGCTTCTTCAGTAAGAGGTGTGTGCCATCATGTTTGGAAAACTACATGCTTATTAATGCTATTGGAGATTATATTAGCTTTCTCAGCTGGTATATAATATTGTTTCTCCATGTTAAGCTTAGAGTTTAGTATGTTAGATTCTGAATCTTTTTCAGATGAACTGCTGTCTAGCTATGCTTCCTCATTCGTGAACTTGTGAAGTTTTTTTTAACCCAGTTGTAAAATATGTATTTATTTCTATTTCATTTGATCATATTAAATTTGATGTAATATCTTAGCCTGTTAAAATCTGTTGTGATTCTGAATCTGTCATCCAATTAGTTATTTATTATTCAAATTTGATAGTATATCAGTCTTTTATCTGTCTTTAATGAGTTTAAGGATATAGCTTAGATTTTAAAAAACTTAACAATAAAGAAACAAGCAAAAAAAAATAGAGCCAAACATAGATGCATTAAATGTGCCTACAAGAGACTTCTTTCCAATTTGACATCAAAGTACTGCATATGTTTTTGGGTCTGAGCAGTCAAACAGTTTCAAATTCACCTAACTATGACATCAACTAGCTCACATCTCTCCATCTTGTCTACACAAAAATAGGATAAGAGATTTGTGAAATGCTTTAGTAAACCCTGGGTAAATTCAATATCTGAGCCGAATCCTTATCAGTTTAATAACTGTCAAGAAAGGAAATAAAGTTAGTCTTGTTTGATATATTCTTGATGATGATCTTTTGCCTCTTTGTGATCACTGCTTCCTTTTCTAGATGTTTACTATCCATCCCTTTAATAAAACATTTAAAAATTTTGCCAGGAATTGAAATCGAGCTCAATGGCCTGTAGCTTCTAGATAACAGCAATTTCTTCATCTATAAAAAGAGGGAGGTTAGAATTAGACTGAATCCTATGAGCCTCTAATAATAACAGTAAGCTTAGGTAGATATATCATATTAATATACTTCCCTCTATATCTAATGTATTATGTCTAATGTATTACTACAGGAGTGATTATGCTGGAGACAGTTTAGCCAAGTGTATTTTTGAAAGTCTGTTACTAACAAATGATATTCTGGAAGAGTGTTGCCTTGTTTTCTGATATAATAATTAAAAGGATATCCTTTAAAATAAAGATAGCATCTGTGGTGAAGATTGCTAATATTTTTATACATAAGTCTGAACTGTTCTAAATTTAATATTAGGAAGACTGACAAATATTTCAAAACATTTTATAATAGAGTGTAATATATAAGTATATATTTGCAATATATGTATATGTATGTATACATGGATATATACATACATACATGTGCAAACATTTTAAATGCTGGCTATGTCTGGTTTTCATAAATATCATGTGAAGTAATGAGTTTCCTAGCACTAAAAGTTCACTGATAGCTGATCTGTTCTACCTTCTCACTGGCTACTTTACTCTATAAAGGATGATACTAATCTGAGGTAGACATGATAACTGGTGAGTCCCTGTCTGGAAGTGCAATACTAGGGAAGTCCCACACCCATACTGAATTGTACCAGCCCCACTTCACAATCAGACTACTCTGTGGTCAATCCTACGTATGCCTTCTCCTTCTCTATCCCTCATTAAAGTACCCTCCTCCACTCTCCCCCCCCCCCTTCTATCTCCTCTTTACGTAGTGTCTCCTCTCACCACAACATAAGCTCCCTGAGAGGACTATTTCATTTTCCTATTACTTATTTTTAATCCCCAGTGCTAAGCACAATACCTGGGAGGTGGTAAATATTTAATAAATAATATCTATATATATATATTTTTATTTTTCTATTTATCTCACTATCTACCAGTCTTCCAGTGGAGGGCAGATGACTACTTGTTAGGTATATCATTAAGAGGTTTAATACTAATTGTATGCTACATATCATGAAATACTGCAATCTCTGAAGAATTGAACATGGATATTATCCTGTGTTGAGGTACATGGTTATAACAAAAAAGAAATTAAGGAGAGTGAACGTAAAGAAGGTCATCAAATAAAAAAATATATAAGTGAAAAATATATAAGTGGAATAATCAATGGATAGCCTTACAGATTCTACTGAAGATCTTAACATGTCAAGAGAAAAACAGAGAGGGTAGCAGCATATTGGGCAAATTATGGGAAGACATTGTTAAGAGTCATACAAAATGAGAAGACATGAATAGGTCATGATATCACAGATCTATCTGCATATTAAGTATCGAGCAATTCATGCTTTAAGTTGAGACAAGATGAAAGAATCTCAAATAACTTCTCTACATCTATGATTCTATAATTCCACTTTTTATATTACAAAAAATATTTAGCTACTGTCAAAAGCAAGGATGATAAGTCTGACTTTTTGTCTTAATTTTTTGTTCATGTTATTAAAAGTTTCAATGTCATAAATTCTTCAGGAATTTTTTGTTATAATTTAAAATGAGTTTCTTCTAAGAATCATATTTATTTCACTAGTTAGTATCTGAGGAGTTATATGATGGGAATGTATATTCCCTTTTTCACTGTTCTTATTCCTTCATTGTTATCACTTGGATCTAGAGATGAGACATTGAACATTGTGGCTTCAAGTTGGAATCTAAAACCTAAGGCTCTCTGATTTTACTGGGCTCTGGCTGCTGAGACTTCACAGGACCTTGCTAAAACTGCCTGCCTAGTTCAGCTCCACATGGTCTCTCTCTGGCTAGGCCTTTGGATCAAACCCTTCTCACGTGAACACAGACAGCGTCTGGGAAACTGCTGTACAGATGTCTCCACAGAGATTCACAGATGCTGTCAGGACGAAACTTCAGACTCAAACATTTGATGCATTTTAAAAAGGGATTGAGACTCAGATTCAAACAGGCAGATTGATCACCCAACACTTCAAAGCCCTTATAAGGACTGGTGGTTTTTTGTTTGTTTGTTTTTGTTCTTTTTGTTATTTCTCACTTCGATTCTTCACCTTCTCTTTCCTGCCAACTCCTTGGCCCTGCCCCAATCAAGGGGACAAAATCTTACTCATTACAGCAAATACAATCTAAATGAAGGGCACATGTGCTTTTAAGCACCTTTATCTGATATTGGGTATATGCACCTAAACTTTTCCCATTGCTAACTTTTCTATGATCTAAAACAGCATGAAATTCTGAGGATAGAACAGGGAGATAGCAAAATTGATACAAATGCTAGAGTTTAATTAGCCAGGAAAAAAATCATTGGTTTCATTTGTTAGTGTTCCCTTTGCACAGCAATCATTTATAAACTCTATATACAATCATTTAATTTTCAATTAATTTTCACAAAGTGAAGCCTCAGCTTAGACTGCATATGCCTTCTTAGGCCAAGATATGTTTATTCCTTCTTAGATCAACTGATTTAAAATGAAACCTAAAATATCTCATAATCTTTTTATTTGGAAAAAAAGAGGGTTTTTTCCATCCTTCAGTTAATAAAGAAAAAAAATATGCTATCAATTGGAGATGCTAATTTCCACACAAGCTTGGTAAATGGCTTCCGTTGCTTCTCCATTAATTAATTACTAGAGTTCTTACAACTAGGTCAATTGACATGCAATATGTACCAAAGGTTTTCCCAGAAGGTATCCAGAAATAGGTGCATGCATGTGTCACAACACAGAGAATTGTACTTGTTATAATCAGGAATCTGACTCCTGAAAAAAAAGAAGACAAGGCAAGGGAAGAACTAAAATGAAAAAGAGCAAAAAAGTTGAAACTAAGATGGAAGAATATAAAAAAAAGAACCCACTAAACTTAAATGCCTTGAAATTTGTCATTAGGATTTTTTAAGTGCCTTTGTGTTTGGCATTATATAAGGAAATATAGAATGACAGATATAAAAAAGGTTAAAAAATGACCCTTGCTCTTGATGAATATACAACCAACGGGTGAACTAACACTTCATACATGAAACAACAGAATATAATCAAGTTATAGCTGGTGTAGCACAAGTACTCCATACAGAGAAGGGAAAAGATCTGGTCTGGAATATTTGTATTTAGTGAAGCCTTAATAAGAGAATTAGAGAAAAGGGAATTAAGTGAGGCTTTAATTTGAGACAACTGGATGCCAAACTGCATAAAGTGCTAGGTCTGGAATCAGGAAGATTCATTTTCCTGATTTCAAATCTGACCTCAGATACTTATGAGTTATGTGATGGCAGGTCACATCAATATCTTTGCCAAGAAAACTTCAAATGGTGTCACAAAGTCAGATACCATTTGAACAATTGAACAACCATATATACAACTTATATTGAATCCATCTGATTATTTTATCATTTAATATCTCTTTTTCCACAAGAATAACATTAAATTCTTTATTAAAAGCCTTGCTAAAATCTAAATAAAATATATTCACAACATTCCCTATATCTATTAGTTAGAATACTGCAGGAAAAAAGACAAAAAAAAAATAGTTCACTATGACTCATTCTTGATGAAGTCAAGCTGGTACTTTGTAATCAATACTTCCCTTTCTAAAGATTCCCCAACCATTCTTTAACAACACCCTCTAGAATTGTCCCAGGAGTCAAAATCAAGACTATAGTTTGTATTATGGTCTCTCTTTTTTGAAAACTATGTTACTATCATTTGAAAACTGTGTTACTATCATTTTGTTTGAAACTCTTCTATCTACTTATCATCTTATACTCATTTATGTACTTCTTAACCTTCTCCCTCTGTCCCACTCTCCCCCCATGCCCTGAGATTCTTAGGTTCTTGAGTCAAGGGAGTATCTTATTTCATTTTTTATTCCCATACATGTTATGAAGTGGATGCTTAATATATGTTTGTTGTATTGATGTGAACATATAAAATAACAGTAGTACTTTTATAGAAGAAGGCAGGATAAAATAGGCTTATGAAAAGAATTTGGGAAAAAAAACTTACAGGATGGCATAATTATTGGATATTTATAATAATACATTTACACAGTGCTTTATGATTTAAAAATCACTTTACTCATGATATCCTATATTATAGCCAATACAAAGATGTTTCTTTATACACAAGGAAATAATCTGAAGGATGTTGAGATTTGGTCAAATAACCTTTAAGATGTTGAAATTTAAAGGTCAGATAGACTATAAGAATTGGCTTTCTGAATTCCAATAAATCAATCAATGAACTTTTATTAAGTATTTCCTATGTGACAGGCATTGTGCTAAGCATACATTCTACTGGTACTTGGCTACATTTCTAAGAGCAGAAGTATTCAAGAAATGTATAATGCTGTTTGAGAATTTCAGTAAGCAATGGCAATAAGTTTACCCCAAACAGGCAATATATTTAGTGAGAAAAGCAGCTGCTAATCCTGACAGAGTTTGGAAAAAATGTAAGGACTAAAAATATATGCCATTTTAGAATATGGAATGTGCAGTTTTCACTTTTAGGTCAACTGAATGGTACCCCATGAAAAACTCACTTGCATGAACACTTAAAAATATGGTGAAATTCATCAATAGGCCACCATTAACTAACTACATATTGGAAAACACTGGAGTGTTGGTGAAAATCAGTGTAAGAAATGAAAGATATAAGACTTAGTCTTTGAAGGCACCTTCAAGATCATGTAGGTCAATCCCTTCATATTCTTTAAGGTGAAGAAACAGATGCTAAGAGAAACTGATAAAGCTTTGGACTTGGGACTCAGAAAGATAAGTTTTGAATCCAGTTTTAGACTTAGTCTTCTAACTCTGGTCAAGTCATTTAACACCTCCAACCTCAGTTACCCCTTCTATAAAATGAGGGAATTATACATGAAGAACATTAAAATACCATGACTTGCCCTATTCAAATAGAAAACAAGATTCAAATTCACACCTTTTAATTCCAAATCTTGAATTTTTTTTCTTATAAATCAAGACCAAAAAGCTGCTGGATTTTATTCAATGGGAACAGAATTACAAATGATTATGGAGAAGAAATCTTTTGTTTTCCTGTCAAAAAATTATGAAAAAAACAAGTTGGGTAAGAATTTGCCCACCAGAGGAAGACAGTGAGCCCATTTCAGGCATAGACATTAGTTCATTATACAGTCTAGAGAGTGAAAATATTAATGAAGGAAGGAATGGATGGCTATATAAGCATTTAGCTATTTTAATTATTGCTTTATTTCTTTCTGAATAGAAAATAATAAGGACTATAGAGAGCATAACCATGAAAAAGCAAAGTTCACACATGAGCTACAAATATACATATACATGCATGCACACACACATACACACACAGAGACATGCCCTCATACCCACACCAGCTGTTTCTGTACCACCAATATACCAGGCTGGATTTCATTTACTACTTTATATTTTAGTCTTGAGGGTAACATTTCTACAGATATAGTCACAAATGTGCCTTGTCTCAGTTTTTTGTGCCCTCCATGGAATTTTGGACATTTTCCACGGTGGATGGAAAAAAAAACCAGAAATCAGATTGAGAATTTTCTTTGATTTTTCATTGTTTTCAATATGGTACAAAGAAACCTCATTCCACAATAGGAATTATAGCTGGCATTTTGGGGAAGTTGCTAGTTTTTAGTTGTTTTTCCTTCCCTACTTCCCCCAGAGCTTCTATGGCAAAGGATTAAAACAAAATCCTGCGGGTCCAAGTGGCAGAATTTGGACACAAACTGTATTCAGGGAGAACAGAAGAATCAGACTTCTCTGGGGATAATGTCTAATACCCCATGAGGCCTCTGGCTCAGCTGTGGCAAGCTAATAAGGTTACTCTGAAGCAGATGCAGTTGTTAATACAGATGTGGCTTGGGACCTCCGGAGACAGGTCACAGTCATGATAACTCACAGTAATATGCAGAATAATCATTGTGAAGTTTTGTGACGGGAGCAAGACAAACTTGAGTCATTGAGGTACATCACATTCACTTCATCTTCAGTTTTTCTTTTCCTTCCATTTTAACTGACTGATGAACTGCCTATCAACTTCCTGGAAAAAAGAATTTTGGACATTTCCTTTTTGTTTGTTTCCTACCCCCCTTCTAAGTGGAAGAATTCAAAACTGTGCTAAGGCAATTAAAGCAACTGACTTATTTGGGTAGCACTTATGGAACCCCTCAGAGGAAATGGTGTGTGACAGCTGGTGTAGAGGTCCAGAAAGAGGAATTGCCATTATTTATGGACACAATGGAGGGGGAATGGCTTTTGGCAGCTAGTTTCAAGGTTCATGGTGTGTGGTGAGATGGCTAAAATTGTGGATGGAGGCTGGCTATACATAAAATGCTGCATTTCTTGAGTTTTCCCCAGCAATCACTGTCTGGGATAATGCTTTGGGGTAGTGTGAACACAAATTGTTTGGTTAAATTTTTTGGAAGTGAGTGAGCCTGCAACAATCCTAGGAGAGATCACTTGCATTTAGATTTGGTACAACTGAAGCAATAACTTACTAAATATTTTGCTGATAGCTTTAGCTAATGCAGCTCCTAAAAGTAGCTAAGGAAAGTCACATTTGCAATGGAATAACCCTCCCCTATCCAAGGGAGGGGGGCTACCACCCCCTTCTTAATATAATATTCATTGCTGTTTCTAGCCCCAGAAACCAAAGCTAAGTCAGCTTTACTTCTCGAATTCCCCAAGTACTTCGTTAACAAGGATGGCGGGTTATAACATGGTTCCCAGGTCCCATGGGAACTGTCATCGGTGGGATTTCCAAACTTTTGAGTCTGAGGGGACAGAGTGGTAAATTATGAAATGTCAAAGGAAGTTAAACCCTCCACAATGAACTCTGATATTCTAAGGGGGGTTATGTAGATGGGACCATTCCTATAGTAATCATAAAACCTTACTGTCTTTCCACTCTTCATCTGTATCTCTGCCTGATTTCAACTCCACAGAAAAAGATCCATCTCCCAGGATAAGCTGATCACTTCTAATCTCATTATTATGTGGCTCATTCAACCCTTGGATACTACTTTACTCAGCCTCCTCTTCTCTCTTCTTGGAGAGCTAAATTTCTTCCAAAATTTTCCTTCAATTCCACAGAACAAAATGTCCCTGTACCATCTTTCAACTTTATTTGTGTACTGTCTTCCTCAACGTAAATTGTAAATTCTATGAGAGCAGGGACTCTTTTTTTTTTTTTTTAATTTGTATCTCTAGTGCTGACATACAATAGGTGCTTTATAAATGTTTATTGGTTTGGATTGTTGAATAGAAAGATGGAAAATTCAGACTCAGGACTTTGGTGCCTACTTTTGACCACAGTCTCTCTCTCTAAAATGAGTTATTTCAGAACCTGGATTGCTCTCACATATATTGGTTGGATATATCATAGAACATAACTAAAGATTTATCATGTATTGGTGACTAAAAAGAAAGTAGTACACTCAGACATCAGTAGGAACTCTACCTCAATGATAAATTAAAATGTACTTAGCCAAGAGGGTCCTTATTTCTGAGGAATCCAAAGCAAAAAAGATTCATCTAATTTATAAAAATATTTGCAGCAGCAATGTTGACTCTATGATAGCAGGGTTTGGTATAGCAATTCAGGAAAAAAAGATTGTTGTCAAAATTATCACAACCACATAATTAAAAAAAAACAATTCTGATAGGGAAAAATTGTTCATAGTCAGCCAACTAGTAAAATGCATAGAAGAATCTGAAACTGGTTTAGTTCTACCCTTAAGAGGTTTTGCACTATAGACCAGATGTTTGATCAAAACTAAGAATGCAGCAAAGGATAGAGAGATATTTTTCAATGACAGAAGCATTATAAGAACCTACGTATGAAGGTGGCTTCTGTTCAAAGTGGTGCTTTGGTAATCTAATGGATCTGGGATTTCTTTGGTCCCCAAAGGCTTTTGGGGAGTCTTTATTTTGAGAAAGATGCCAACCATTCCACTCTCTTCTTGAAATACACATCTATGATTCCTCCATAGTGGATCCATTCAGTATATAGAAGCTTTTATATGGGTATTTTAATATCTCATGGATACTAATATCATGATTAGGTTGTTCAATTCTAGTTTCTTATTAATTTAAAGTAACCGAACTATCTTGATTTCTGGTCATTTTTATTCCCTATAAGGTCTTTTATGCTACTTCTCATCACATCAACATTGATAATATACTATAAATCTCCTAAAGTCATGCATCTTTCCATTCTACCTTGCACTATTTGTAATTTTAATTCTTCTAAAATCATAGTGTCCTACAATTCATCATTATCCTTCTCCCCTTCTCCTATTACAATTTGAGCTCTATGAGGGAAGAATACTCCCCTTCACCCCTTTCTTCATATCCCTAAGCATTGAATGGTGCATACAAAATACTTAACAAGTATTTGTTAACTGACTGACCAACTGACTGACTGTGATATTGCCAGGAAAATATTTACAAGAAAGACATGAACTGTTGTTTCAGGGAAAGCATGGTAGCCCATCCCCCCCCCATCTTCTTTGTTGAAAGAAGGAGTATATATGTGTGACAAATATTGCCAATATGTTCATTGGTTTTGCTGAACTGTTTTTTCCTTCCTTCATTTTTAAATATTTGTTACAAGAGAGAGGGGAGAGAAGAGATACATTAAGAAATGAAGGTTATATAAAAACAAAAATTATCCACAAAATGAAATAATGTTTTTAAAATGCACTGTACAGTTTCTCCCCCCCCCAAGTGAAATTAGTTTGATTTCCTCCTCCTATTAAATCTGGGCTAATCTTGTTGTTCATATGTAGGACCTTACCAAGGTATTTAAATATTTGCAGTATATATATATATAGCCTTAGTAGGGTCCCTATTTCAATTCAATAAACATTTACTATAAGGTACAGGAGGCAGAAGAAGGGCTTTGAAGACATTTGGGAAAGACTGCAAATCAAACACATGGATGTAAGAGATAGGATATTAGATAAGTCAGTTTGGCTGGAAAGAGTGAAAAAGAGAAATGTGAAATAAGTCTGGGAAGGTAGACTGGAACCTTATTGTGACTGTCAAGTTGAGATATTTGTATTTCATCTGAGAGGAAATATGGAGCCATTGTTGAGTAGTCAGCATGGTATAGGCCAATAGGTTTAGGTACAAACAGGTATAGGCTTATGCTTCAGAGAGAGGATTTTGGCAATACTATGGACAATGTAATGAATCAGGGACAGACTAGAAACAGGGAAATCAATTAGGATGGTACAATAATAATCTATATGAGATCTTCAACTGGATTCTTGGTCAGAAAAATAGAAAGGAATACATGTGAAAGATGTTCTGGGAAAACACTTGACAAATATGCATTTATTTTTACTTTGTCAAGTGTAAGTGATTAAAACCAATTTCTAAGTTACTGTAATGGACTTAACTAAAGAAAATTTGTTATTCATGATTATTCAATGTTCTAATAAATGTAATTCTGGAAAGCTATAAAACATCAGTTATCTTGGTAACTATAAAAATAATAGCTATCACTTGGACAGGAAATTAAGGTTTGCAAAGAATTCGCATATGTTTTCTCACATGACCTTCACAAAAACTCTGTGAGGAGAAAAACAGAGGTTAAGTGACTTGCTTAATGTCACACAGGTAGTATTTGAGGCAAGATTTGAATTCAGATCCTTCCTTCCCTTTTGTTCTTTTTTGGGGGGAAGGAGGTAAGAAAACCAAGCAATGTTAGTCTAAATTCTTTTCCACATGGCAGTCTTTGAAATATTAAAAGATAGCTATGATGTTATCCATAAAAATATTATAGTACAGTTTGTCAGCATGGCCACTATTTCTTTTATGATCTAAAAATCACAATAATTTATTCTAAAACATTATATTATTATTAGTTATGTTGACTATCACTAATAAATATGTCATGGATATCATTATCTTCAAAAATCTTGTTTTATCAGGCACACATAATATCTATTTTTCCCTTGCAATAATACTGTGTAGTAGACATATTGAATATCAATATCATCACCATTTCAGAAAAGAAAGTCCAGGGAAGACAAATGATTTTACTAAAGCTGCCTAGCTAGGTAATGTTTAGACTAGAACACGAAACTTCTTTTGATTAAAAACCATACAACTTTCTGATCCAATAATGTTAGATAACAGGAATGACTTGATGCAGAGGGGAAGCTATGCTGTATACTGGGGAAAGTGTTGGAATTAGAGAGTCTCTGTTCAAACCCTAGGAAATTAACAATTTAAGTTGTGTGATTTTGGATAAATCACCTGATGGGTTTCTATAAATATAATATGGTGAGAATAATACTTGTGTAATCCGCCTCTAAAGGCAATTATGAGGAAAGGGCTATACAAATGTGAAGGATTATCAATTAAGGAGAACAAAATTTATTCAGTGAGTTTCTATTGAATGCTACACTTAACTGACTTTCTTCAGATGTTAAGAAGGATCAAACAGAGGAGCAAGGTGACAGAACAATTAACTGCATATATGGTGATTAAATTGTCTTCTTATGATAAAAATTATTCAAAGAGTTAAAAGTTTCTGGCTACTCTAATTAGAATTAAGATTGGCCTGGTTTATATCATGACCCTTTTTTAACACAGTGATACTGGTCTGGTCCAACATCATCCCCTGCAGTGTGTGGAGACAGGCCAGGAGTATGAAGGCTATAGAGCAGAGCAGGAAGAAAATCAACTGTGAAATTGGTAATTTTATTGAGTTTCACGGGGGGCTTTGCTGTTAAGACACAATGCAATTGGATCAGAATGCCTGTGGTAATGCCATGTATAGAGGGTCCATTCAATGGTAAAAAAGGTAAATTGCCTCTAACCAAAACTTATAGATCTACTTTGAAAAAAGCTTGGTGAGTTGAGAAAACATAGGGATGAAATGAGGAATGATCGGTCATGTTGCAGGTGTGGGTGTCTTGCCAACAGCACAGGTGCAGTATGTGTGTGGAGGTTTCCCTTCATCATCTCAGAAGGCTCTTAAAAAAAAGAATGAAAAAAAATCCTGAATAGGGTTTGATAGCTTGGGCTCAGAGCAAGGCTGTCCTCACTGTAAATGGTGGGAAGGTCCCAGAAGGACTATGTGAGTAAGGGAGACAGGGGCAGAAGGAGAGGACAGACCGAGATGTAATGCCTGAGCAGCTGAAATCATTTGGTACTCCCAATCCCCCAGGTAAAATGAGAATTAAACATAGCTAACAGGATATTACTCCCAGTTGGAAGAGATCTGCTTGCTGGCAATGGGGAAAGTGAAGCTAACAATTGGTATTTGTTTTAGGCTGGTATTTTTTTTAAGCTTGAAGTAGGAATAGTTAAATAAAGTATGTTGGTTAACTGTGTAAATACATTTGCAGCTTCTGCGCCTTCCAGTGCTGTCCCTGTAGTGTGTTAATTTGGTTTCAGATGGAGGGAAGCCTAAAGAAGTTAGAGATGTTAAAGGCATCAAGATAGGGCAGGGCAGCCAGCACGGTGGATGGGGTTAAATAGAGGTGAACAGTGGAACCCTTGTGTTCCATAAGGAAGGAATTGTATAATGAAAAAAAAAATCTACCCAGCAAACCTGTTTCAGCTCCTGGGTCAGAACAGCAAGCTACAGCACCAGAAATGTTTGGGGCATTTTTTTTTCTTTTAAGTGGATTCTAACCTTACATTTGTGTGTTGTAACAAGGAAAGAGATCACAAGAATTGAAATAGTTGGTGAGATGTTAGTATGCATCTAATTTAGTTACTGTGTTGGAATAGGAATGCTATCCTCCTGTGCTTTGGGGCACAGCTCAGAATATTTCTGCCCATAGGAGAAAGAAGCCTGACTTGTCATGGTTGGCCTCTCCCCATTCAGGGAAGGCAACTGGGTCAGAGTGTGCACAGAAAGGGAGGGTGGAAAGATGGCAGTCTTCTCAAGAGATCTAGTTGAGTGCATTGTACCCTCTCTCTCATCTTCCTCTCAATCCAAGGGAAAACAAAACAAAACAAAACAAAAACGACTGCAATTTCCCATTCAGAAAACTCAGTTCTCCCAATCTAGAGTAAAAGGATGGATAGAAGAATCCTAATTGGTACATTTTCTAATTCCACTTATTTATTTGTATATGTAATTGGTGTGGTGAAATGATAACTGAATAAAGCTGGTCATAACAGCAGCTCTAGAATATGGAGGAGGGGTAATAATTCAGTTTCAGCATAAGTAACAATGAGCCCAGATGTCAACCTTCTTTTCAAGGGGCACACCACCTGTATGTTTATGTGTGGCAGTATACCTAAGTGCATCTGTAGACAACAGCTTTACATGCAAACCCATGCAAAAAGCTGAAAGCTCTGAGTTCACGAGAATATTTTTTTAGATTGCAAATATTCCATGAACCTTTTCTTTTTTCCCCCCTTCTAAAATGCAATTAATATGGTTGCGTGTTAAATGATTCAGTGAAAGTAAATCTTTTATATTCAGGTAAGCAATTCAGCCTTGTAAGGTTTTATGGGAATTAGATTTTTTTTGAAGTCTGTGTTGAGCATGCCCATAACTCTGACAGAGCCCTGCAGGCTCTTGTCTTCACCTTCAAATCATAAGACAGAGAAATCAAGCTCCCTCTGTGCTCTCAATTATACCAAAAAACACGGAGCAGAAGTCTTCAGTAATTCAATCCCTGTGGAAGCTTCTCCATACTGTTTGCACTGTTGGAACTGCTGACAGCAGCAATCCCACAATCCCCCCTGGTAGACTGTCAGAGTTCCTCATACAGAGTGAGCGGCACAGCTCTGTCCCACTGCTCCTTCTCCAGAGACCTCTAAGCACATGCATGACTTTTGATGCCTGTTTGATACAGTAGTGGCCAAGAGGCCAAAAAACATCACAATGAGAGTTCTCATGCTCTTATAAGGAAGGGGCTTTGTACTCCAACTAATAGGATCTGTGGCTACATGTGGGCCTGAGTTGGTGTAATTTAATCACAAGTACAGCTGCATAAACACTGTATTAAGGAATGTCTGCCTGCAATTGGATTCTTTCTTTGAAAGTACACTGTAGAAAATTCCTGAGTGCCATTTTCCAT
Organism: Myrmecobius fasciatus; assembly: GCA_023553655.1. Taxonomy (NCBI): domain Eukaryota; kingdom Metazoa; phylum Chordata; class Mammalia; order Dasyuromorphia; family Myrmecobiidae; genus Myrmecobius; species Myrmecobius fasciatus. Next base: position 492,050 of record JAJPUD010000828.1, read on the forward strand.
ATGGTTAATGAGCAAATGTATCATGGCCAGCTTTTAAAAGTAATTTGAATTTATGGGTTGCAGTGATTCTAACACATGTGCACGAGAAACTATGCATACCCAAGGCTCTTCCTTATCATGCAACACCATT
>JAJPUD010000828.1:497179-504679 GCA_023553655.1 Myrmecobius fasciatus
TCACACTTTTATAAAGGTCTTTGCATGTTACATTTCATTTGATATTCATGTCAACACTACAATTATTGGTACCTATCTCTATTCGTCACACAAGAAAACTGGGTCTTAGAGAGATACAATACTTTGCTCAAAGTAAGCTATATTCAGATCTTTTGACTCCTAAGCCTGGGGTTCTTCCTATCAAATCATGCTGTCTCAATTGAATACTCACTAGACTAAGCTATTACCTCCCTTTTTTTTCTTACTCAACATTCTTTATGTTTTTCTAGAGCTTTTCACATATTAAAATTATTATGAGGTATCTAGGCAATAATATATATGTGAGATCAAATCTAGCCTCAGACTCTAGTTGTCTGGTCCTAAGCAAATCACATAAAATCTGCCTTCCTCAGTTTCCTCATCTATAAAATGTGAGATGATAATAGTACCTCCTTTACAGGGCTGTTGAAAGGATCAAACGAGATAATATATGTAAAGTGCTTTGCAAATCTTAAAATGTTATAGAAATGTTAGCTGCTATTATTGTTGTTGTTTCACATACATTAGCTCCTTTGTTTCCTGGCTTGTAGTATCTTTTGTAGAATGTCATGGAATAGTCTTTTAAGAACTGAAAATTAATATCACTCAGAGGACAGTGGAGATTCACATGGGAATTACAAGCAGAAAGAAGATTTCAAACAAAAAACTATGAGGAAGACTTGAAGATAAAGATGTCATCAAAAATATATCAATGTAAAAGAAGATGGGGTGCTTCATGTGGTGAGAGGGAGAGACAATTCATGGCAGTCCATATACTCCATTATATATTCTCATATATATTTTCAAAAATGTCTAAAGAAAGTGAGGAAAGTTTCTCCCACATGGAATGGGCATGTCCTGACAAAAACATCTGTGAGGGTATGGACAACAATCATAGTAAATGAAAAGGTTGCAGTGATGAGGTCACAAGTCCATTTGACTAATTTTAACATCTCATTTGATCAACACAGCAAACTGTGGGGTAGATAGAGCGCTATTTCGCTAAAGGTCATTCATTCAACAGTAAGGACTGAGGTTGGCACTAACACTTGGATCTTTTGATTTGTAAGTCATTAGAGGTCCTTAATTCCAATTACTTGTTAAAACACTCCCCTGCTATGTATCTCACTATTAACAAACGATATAAACCTATATATCAATTTGGTACAGAGCTGTGCTTTAATCTATTGAGAGGCTACATGGTAAAATGTATAGAACACAGGAATTGACCTGAGTTCAAATTCTGGACATCGGACACTAATTGGCTATATGATCCTGGGCAAGTCAGTTCATATTTTTGTCTTACCTTCCTCACCTGTAAAATAAAGTTTATAGCACTATCCCATATGGTTGTATGAGGACTAAATGAATTAACATAAGCAAAGTACTCTATAAAACTAAAGGACAGACATATACACACATATAAATATGCATATACATCATATATATATACATATATACATACATATGCTATTGTTACTATCAATCTCCTAAGAAAACTCTTTATCAATGTGGATATCTTTAGAATATTTCTTTTGTGGTACATCACTAGGTTAAGTGACTTGCCTAGGGTCAAAAAGCAAATTTGTGTCAGAGGCAGATAGTATATAACCAAGCCTGTCTTGACTCTGAGGGTACTCATATCTGCTATGCCTCTGTGTTTTTTTGAAAACAATAACAATATAGGACTAAAATTAAATTATGATTACCAATACCCTTGTTTTTATAAATTATCCAAACCCAAAGTCCTATACTGAAAGTAAACTGTGAGACAAAACAAGAACAAATCTCTTGAAAAGCGAACATTTTCCCTCTATAAGTGATGAAAATGATGAAAAGGTGATTTCCCTGATCCTAAAGTTGATGAGGTAGTTTTAGAAATGTGCCACTGAGCCAAACATGAATCAAAATCACCTAACATCTCAATAAATTTCCCTGTTTTCGTTTGGTAGGCATAGTAGTATTCCACCAACTGGTCTTATTACAATCATGCGATCATTTGGTATTCTATTAGAGCAATTACTAGGGAAATTGAACATGTGTCACAACCCAAATAGTAGAATTGCATTAATGACTCTAAGAAAACTAACTTTGGCATGAAAATCCCAACTTCTCGAAGAATGTTAAGAGATATAGTTTTTAAAAAAAACTGTACAAATTTTAAAATCAATGTTATTTCCCTTAGAGCTTTAGCAAAAATTCAGTGTAAAAAGATTTTACTGAAGAGTGCTATATCTTTGCTAAGAAAAGCAGGAAAACAGAACTGTCTTTTAAAGCAAAAAAATCCAAACCAAAACAAAATCGAAAAAACCGTATGTCACTTAATCAGAACAAAGGTGGCATTCAATGCTCTGTACCCAAAATATTATTTTTCTTGTTAATTCTGTCTTCACAATGATTAGAAAGCATCCACTAACCTTAAATGCTAGAACTAATGATCAGATTTAATATGACCTCATAAATAATTTAATAATAGACCTAGAAGATCTTATTCCTTATTCTCATTGGTGGGAAATCAATTGCATGGTGCCTGGAAATGACTGACTTTCCATTACATTTTTTTTCCTAATTGCAGTCAAATACAATGTCTCCCTTTAATGGTGCCAGACTACAGAGAAGAAAGTAATTTTTAATAAAAAAATTTTTGCAGCTATGAATGCTTAATTACATTTGAATGACAATCATACTCTATATCCTCTAAATCAGTTCTTATCTCAGTAAATAATATTTGTTGGTGCACACTATCTCTGCTTTCAAATTACAAAGCTTAACACACCCGTTGTTAATTGCCCATCATGATACTTGGTGGATTAATACTCAAGTGACATTCAATTTTTGCATCTTTCCCCATATTAAATAGCATTCCCTTAATGTATTTTACAATCCTGTCCCTTTTCAAAAGAATAGAAAATTAGTTTTGATGGCCATTCATTGTTGTAATGGTAATATTGGCCCTACAATTCAGAAAACCACAGGCAGAATTCTCCCTTGGAGTTTCAATGAATTAATTTCTCAATATACATCTACTTTGAGGTTATGTTTCTGCATTTGTATATACAATTTAATTTGTGTTGTCTCTAAGTACTTCCATCAGTTACTTCTAGAATAGCACAGTCTGACTACAAAACAAACAAAAAAAGATAGAGTAAAAAAGCAGGTGGATATGCGCATGGATAGATTAAACAAGAAGATGCTTACATCTTGGAACATGTATAATAAAAGCTATGTTTGATTTAAGTAAATAAACTAAAAGGAAATATTAAGTTCAGAATGGAATTCTGAGGTTCACAAATCATTCATTTTGTACTTTCATTTTGGGGAAAGTATCTTCATATGAGAGATTAAACTGGGTACTAAACCACATACCCATGTATGTATATATGTATGTATGTATGAATGTATGTATATATGTATGTGTATATGTATGTGCTTGTGCTCCTTTGCTCACCTCATTCAAAAATCAACATTAGAAGCCATTATGATATTGAAGACATATTCAATAGTAGTTAAACTGCTTTGAAAGAATTCCCTATTGCATAAAAAGTATGCCAGTGTTTGACTGCCAAAATCAATTAGTCATATTCATTATGCCTCTATTTATTAATGTTGTACACTTTATAATGCATTTGCTGTTGGAACAAAAGAAAGTTATGAAATATCAAATAAGTGTTATGATTACAGCCATAGCAGAAGAAGTAATGATCTTTAGTCACTAATTGGTTACAAAGCCACTGTAAAAGATAACATTAGTGGTGACAGATTTATGATCTTTTCTAAGATATAAACCTTTCTAGTTCAGATTTTGCAATAGCAAAACTATGTGATTGGTTACAGGTTATTGCCTCCAACAGTTTTATTCATAAGAGAATATTGTGCTTCTGTCTCTTATAATCCAAATATACAATATAATCTTAACAGATGCAATTTTAATCTGTATTGCAGTATTATAATAAAATGGGGCACCATAAGGCTCTTTACTGATATGGGGTTCAGAGTTAATTCAATGATGCTAAGAATGACTGACTGCTATTAAAAATCAGCAAATAATTAAACCTAACACTAAAATGAATGAAGAACAATGTTGGCATTCCTGCAAGGCTTGATTTTGATGGAATTTACTGTCAAGCTGTCACCCCTAAACTTTCAGCAAGAAGTAAAAACTATAATTTGTTTCCCAGCCTTTAAAAAAAAAACATGGTTTCTTTTGTTCCTTTTTAAAGTACTTCAAAATAGCTGAAATTCACAATTCTATACCTACATTCCTGTATTACAGTTTTCCACTTTGAATATGATAGCTGATTAATGTTTTTTGGTTTTTGGGGTTTTTTTTGGCTATTAACATTGAAAGAGTTAAACATAGAAATTCTCAAAATTTTAAAGGTCAATTGAAAACCCTATAAGCCATTAAGGCTCAAATTCATAACTCATAAGAACCAAACTGAAGACACATAAATCTCTTATGTCTCCTAGAATTAGCTTACCAAAATACAGTTAGTGGCTATACCCCAGGATTCCCTCCTTTTCCAAAAATGTATCCAACTCCCTGAGCTTATTTCCTCTGCTGATTTTGGCAAATTGTTCTACATCCAAGTCCCCATGTTTGAAGAAACTTCACTTCAAATTACTTATGTGCTATAAGCCTTCAGCTTCAGTCATGACCCCTAGGCTTTCAAATTAGTTTCTATTTCAAATAGCTTACTAGAACCAGGCTGATTTCCTTTTAGGAATATTATCCCTTTTTATTAAATCCCCACTTAACTTTTCTTTCCTTTGAGCTAACCTGGTTTATCAATTTCCAAACTGCATTCTTAAAGTACATTTTGGGCACATAAGCACCTCGGCCCTATGATTTTAGACATTATAAAAAATGCATTTTAAAGACAATAAGATAGAATAGGATATAAAGAGAATTCTGAGCTGCCAGACCAAAACTTCAAATATCACTTCCAGTTGAATGCCTTTCTCAGTTGGTAGTCTATTCCCATTACACCCTGATCTTCTCTAAGGTCATATTTCTACTTATTGGGGTATATGCTTATAAGGACTGCATTTTCCAATAACAAAAGTTTCTGGTGTCTATTGTATAGTCCCTATATTTAAAATTTGCCACCAATGGAAGAGCAATTTTTAAAAACTGTGTGATTCAAGAACCCAATGAAGGGAAACTATACAATGCCTCTGATAAAAGCCCTTGCTATAAACTAGATTCTAAGAAACTAGTTTTCACAGGGAGGATTTAAAATACATCCTCCACCAACAACATTGTTTTTAAAACAAAATATTTTGTTTTGATTGCCAGATGCAATGTAATTGAAATTTCAATCCTAATCCTAAATGCCCATATAGCTTGAATCAGTCTTAAAATAATGCTTTGGGACCTAACTTCCATTTTTAAACCATGAAACTTTCATAAGGAATTTTTTTCAGGCTTGCTTGGAATCTATGGATTTGTGCTAACAAACAAGGCTAATATTAATAAGCTACAGGTAAATCAGGGAGAGATATGTCTTCAAGAGACATATCTTTTGAAAACTAAAATATAACTGACTTCATATTATTCACCCATATTATCTTCATTGTGTATAATCCTAGCAAACTAGACATCTTTCTTTCATCACACATGCACCCAGCAGCAGTCCCAAGGCTGTCTCCTGACACTGAGTAAACTTTCCCATTTGTCTTCATGTGCTGGATAGTGATTTCAATACTTCTCCAATGTTCTCCAAACATATATGCAGGAGAATATAAGAATCAATTACAATGGGGTCAGTATATATGTGATAGTGAATAACTTTATAACATTCAGATTCTAGAGTCATTTGGCATAATTTTGCTTTATTCCATGAATATGAAACATCAAAACCTGGCTACGGGTAGAAATAAATAAAATCAATCAATCATCACTTATTAAGCACTTGTACTTGGTACTTTGCATTCCTTCTCCTATATTCAAAGAATTTATAATCTATTGGGGACAACAATATATTAATATAAAAGAAAGAATGGAAAAAACTCGAAGGAATAATATGAAACAGCACTAATGAGAAAAGAATTTATATTTAAGAGAAAGAGACATATCACATTATCTCTTGTAAGGGGTAGTACCTTGAACTTTAGAAAATCTTTTACTTCTTATCCTGCTAAATTCTGTTCTTAACCTATTTGAATATATTTCCATTTTCCAATTTCAATTATATTACTTAATATAATTACACAGTTTATCATAGATTCATTACTTTCATTCTATTCACCAAAAAGTAAATGATCTGAATGAAATTATGAAGATATCCAATATCATGTTTAACTTTTACATTTATTCTTTATAAGCATTCTTTACATTCATTTTTTAGTCTCAGAAATGATTATTTCAGCTTGATTTTTTGCTGTGAAATGCTGTATCAGTAACTTCCTGGTGTGACCAGGGTAATCTATCCACATTTTACCTTTCAGGAATTTAAGAAATACATAACAAGGAGACAGCAACAATTAATTTTTTTAGCATCATCAAATGACTTCTGCAATTGATGTACTTTTATGTTAACCTCTCCACTCAGAGAACATTGAAACCACTAGATGGGAGATGGGTCAGCAAATAACTTTCTTGTCTTTTTAAAATTTTTCTACCTTGGTCTAGTGGCCATGATCAAGGATTTGCTTTCCACAGGGAATAGAAATTCACATAAAAATATCATTGCCCATCATATCATGCCATTCTGCATGAGCATTAGTCTCTACTCATAAGGGGACCTAGGATTCAAGCTAGTTTAAATAATGAGCTACTGCTTATTTCAAGAGGGCAAATAGAAAGTTGTTAGCTTGGGGAAGCCTGCCTTTGGTTTCACTAAAAAGGGATTGCTTACTTTGCTGCTAGGAGCAGCCCAGTCCACAGTTAACTGAAAGTTGTCTCTCTACCTTTGTGGACACACACTCACCCAAGGAAACTCACTGCTACTGTAGATACAGTAATCCTGGCAACAACAAAAAAAAATCACTTTTGTTCCAACTCCAAAATTGCTGTCAAGGCTCAAGAGACTATAAACAACATCTTTCACTGCTCTGACCCCCATGCAAATTTAAATCCCCCAACCTTTCTGAGCACTGTTGGTGAGCAGCCCCATTACATCTTAATGACTGTCATTAATTTCTAAAGAGTGTTAATTTCAGATTTTTAATCACCCCTTAACTATTCAATTAAATTTCAATAAAATGTTAAGTACTTACAAGTCTTCTCATTTTTCCTAAAATACTTACCACATTAACATGACCAAGGTCCACTAGTAAGAGCGAATGAAATTAGATGATACAGCACTATTATAATTTCTTTCAGTGAACTAAAAAAATCACTATGTACAAACACATTAGTAGGAATTCAAGATAAATTTTCAAGGTGACAGGAAAGTGTAAAAGTTGAAGAGATTCTTAAGTGACCCATAATTTTTCCAAAATTTGTAAAGATTAATCCTTACAAAATTGTTTCAGATT
>JAJPUD010000828.1:509679-511724 GCA_023553655.1 Myrmecobius fasciatus
TCATATTATCTCAGCTTTCTTTGCATCTTTAAATAAATATGAAATAAATTCATTCCTCTCCAGACAATTTTGCTTATAAATGATGCACATTTGAGGATATACAATTTGAACCACCTAGAAATGTTGGGTGTTTCCAGGCCATTTTTTTTTTGTTTCTGGAAAAGAGAGAAGACATTTCTATGTTGTTAGATTTTGTGTGTATGTGCTGCCTCGATTTCTTCATCTAAAATGAGCTGGAGGAAGGAATGGCAAACTACTAAAGTATCTTTATTAGAGATCTGAAATAGGGTCATGAAATGTGATGATGTTTAGCCACCAACTAAACAACAAAAAGTGTTGCATTTTCACATACCTGCAGGGTGTTTAATTTTGTGTCCTAAGCATCATTCAGGGCAAACCTTCTGTCTTTTAAATCTACTAGCTAGTCTTTTAAAAAAATAAAAAGGCAACCACTTGCTCTTTTGGGAAATATGAGGTCCTTATTTTTTCTGTACATTCCTACTCATGTTGATGGAAACTGTATCCACTTACAGAGCCCTCAAGTTTGGAGGATATAGATCTGAATTACTTCTCTGCTCCTTACTTTTATCTGTGGGACCTTGAAGAAGTAATTTTACCTTTTAAGGCTTAATTATTTCTCCAATAAAATAGACAAGATGACCTCAAAGTTTTCTTCCAGCTCCAGATAATATAATAATGATTACACGTGGAGTCAGAAGACATGGATTCAAATCCTTCTAATTCTGTTAGTATTACCTGTGTGACATTATTTCCCTAGTCCTTGTTTATTCAGAAGCAAAATGAGAGAATTTCACCTAGGTCTTTAAACTTCCTTCTAGCTTTACATTTTATGATTTTATGAACATTCTTATGTCCCTTAGTATTCACTTCCTGCTGTTTGTACTAAATTCTACCATTAAATAAGGATTTTTATCCCCCACAAAATCTATAACATCTTAGATCATTAAAACCCATTCCTAAAGTTTTAAATAATCTGCATCAAGAAATTCAGGAGAAGAATAGATGTTTTAACTTAGAGGACTAAAAAAATAGACTCACTATTGCTCCAAAATTAAATATAATTTTTGCTGCCTGAATGATAACGCTTTAAAGGATTACTATAAAAAAACATACAACTAAACTAACAATTGAAAATAAAAGTCAAACATAGAACATGGCACAGTGGAAAGAGTGCAGAATTTGGACTCAGAGAATGTAGATCCAAATCTCCGGTTTGCTACTTACTAATTCTATGAACCTAGCCAAGTCACAACTTCCATGAATCCTTATTTCTTCACAGGAAGAAAGTTAACATAGACAATTTCTAAAAATTCTTTTTAAGTTCTACATCTATGATGCTATGATCTCAAAATATATTTTTTTAAAATACTGCATTCAAGAATACAAATGCACACACAAATAAATAGAAACAGGTTTCACAAATAGATAAATATTGGTTACATTCTTTGTAGTGAACTTTTTGTAATTCTTGGATATGGCCATTTATTAATTTGCAACCATTAAGTAAGTGATAAGAATGATCTAATCTAGCCCAGTATTTTAAAATTTTCTTAGATTTCTTTATTTTTATTTAAAGGTTTAGGAAAATCTTGTTTCAGATTCTGAACTTACAATATTTAAAGTGTACATGCTTGTCATTCTAAACCCATTTGATTAAATTAAACTACAGGAAACTCTCCCAAGTCCTAATGAAGCAGCAATTACATGTAAAAAGGAGACAAGCCAAAAAATGTCTTCTTCCAGTACTCTTTTTCAAACATCAGGATAAAATATAAATGTTTAAATTTACTGATATCCTGGCTTTGTTAGTCTTTGATGGGAGTGGATGGTGACTGATGGCAGAATCACACTACAATAGCCTTCCCTATCATACCCAATCTGTGAGAGGAAGACATCTGTAATGCTTTCTTTTCTTTTAAAGGAAAGAAAAATGAAAGAAAGAAAGACAGAAAAAGAAAGAGAGAGAAAGAAAGAAAGAAAGAAGGAAGGAAGGAAGGAAGGAAGGAAGGAAGGAAGGAAGGAAG
>JAJPUD010000828.1:511824-560340 GCA_023553655.1 Myrmecobius fasciatus
GGAAGGAAGGAAGGAAGGAAGGAAGGAAGGAAGGGAAGGAAGGAAGGAAGGAAGGAAAGAAAGAAGAAAAAAGAAAGAAAAAAAGAAAGAAAAGGAAGGAAGGAAAGAAGGAAAAAAGAAAGAAAGAAAGAAAGAAAGAAAGAAAGAAAGAAAGAAAGAAAGAAAGAAAGAAAGAAAGAAAGAAAGAAAGAAAGAAAGAAAAGGAAGAAAGAAAAGGAAGGAAGAAAAGGAAGGAAGGAAGGAAAGAAAAGGAAGGAAGGAAGGAAGGAAAGAAAGAAAAAAGAGAGAGAAGGAGGAGAAGAAGAAAGAAGGAAAAAAGAAGAGGGAGGGAGGGAGGAAGGGAAGAATGGAGAAAGGAAGAAATGAAGAAGGAAAGAAAAGAAAAAAAGACAAAAAGACAAAACCCATGGTTCAAGAGAATCTAGATAAGAGTTTAGAAATTATTCAGATAATTTAAAGTTTAAAGAAAATTATGACTTTATATTTTAACAAATAATAACTTTGATCCATATTTATTTGCAAGATTATATATATATGATATATCTGTAGAATACACACATATACATATGTACATACACATATACACGTGGCAGTGAGAAAGAATATGATTTCAATGAGAAATAAAAACTAAAACATTCTTCTGTAAAAAAAAATACAAAATGTGATGATTATGTTGGGGATGAGGGATTTCCTCCCGACTCCAAATTTGTTTCTTCCTTTCAGAATAATTAATAAGGATTTTACAAAAGCATGAATTTTTTTTTAACTGTGGAAGTTATAGGAATCTAACTGCAGCTTGGTCATAGGTGGCAATCTTGCATTATTTTCATGCATTCAGCCTCACACTGATCATATGTGATGGTCCATTTTAGCATAATAAGGCAGAGAGGTCTTGGAATAGAGAAGACACAGAAATAATGTCGAAAGCAATCCTTCACATTTGGATTTTACCATATCACGTGCAAATAGTGAACTTAAACATGAAAATGCAATTTGCTCCTTCTAAAGTCTACATTCTTATCTCTCTCCAAAAACACACATTCATTTCCAACGCCTCAAGGTAAAGAGGAGGACATCTATCACAAGTACGGAGAACAGCAAAAGGATTTAAAAGCAATCTTTTCATAATGTTTCTTTGGCAGAGAAGTGGAGTTATGAGTTACTCAAAATTCATAAAGATTATTAAGTTTACCTCCACACGGAGGATGTGCCACTGCTGTATCTCCCAAACCATTCTGTCAGTATTCCAGCTCAAAACTATTGAGAATCTATCTCTGGTTCAGGACATCCATCCATTTTGCAGCATTAGTGCTCTGCTGCATAAAATAAAGGCTGTGTCCCATTAGAGAAACAAATTGCTTTCAGTGGAACAAGCCTGCAATATCCTCACCAAATTCACGGTGCTCATCCTTTCTATTCTTATTCTTTCCTGTAAGTGATTTTAACAATCAAGTAAGTTCCTATTTCTTCAAGTTTACTCCAGATTATCAACTCAGATACTTGTGTGTCTGTGTCTGTTGGGCTATTTGAATGATTACCTGATCCCCTAAAGCCTTTTGTCATTACTGAGCTTGCAACCACCACCAGTGACCCCTCATGGTAAGAAAACCAGAGTGACAGCAAGTGTTCCTGTTCAATGATTCCCAAGCTCATAGCTGATCTAAACTGGGCCTATAAGTTTCGTGTTTTTTCTTCTGACTCTTCTCTTAGGTCTATGGAAAGTTATGAAACAGATTTTTCTAGTCCTCTCAGGAGCAAGGCCAGGTTCACAATTTGACCTCAGAAGCACAGCAGTGCTCCAAAGCAAGAAAGTCTAATAGAATAGAGTATTAGTGTTCTCTGGCAAGCATAACATAAGCTATAATATCCACAGTACAGAAATATTACTTATGGAAGATGACAAGCAATGGATCAAAATGATTTAATCACATAAAAACAACATACACATGTGCACATGCGCATGTTGCACATGCGTACACACACACACACACACACACACACATAAGTGCAGCTTAGTTTTAACTATTATTTGGATTACCATGGACAAAGGTACAGCATTCTTTTGAAAGTCAACTTATAGACTATAGTACTAACCAATCAGCTCTGTCTGTCCCATTAAGCCACCCAATTTTAACTTCCCAGAAATGCTACAAAATAGTGCTACAATTCCCAACATTACAAAATAGGAAGACTTTTAAAATTAAACATTTATCTATTAGATAGTTATTGTTTGGGGCAAATTGTTTCAGAACCAGCCCATGCTCATCTGATTGCATTCAATGAATATTGGAAATTAATACTGATAAAGTAAAATGGACCTTGAAATCTTGTTGAAACCATTTCTAGCCAAAGTACTATGGAGTACTTATTACAGACTACTCCCTGCAGGGGTGCTTCCACCTGAAACCCAAGGGCATCTATGTTACTGAAAGTTGTGCATATGAAACCTATTGCTCAATGACAGGAGAAAAGACCCTGAAACTGTTATTATCTTGATATGGGATTCCTGAGCTAACCCTCTTATATTCTCCATAATAATGCACAGTTATCTTTTATTTTTTTGCACTTCATCATGCATTCCATTAAAAGGAGCACATTTTGAGGCAAGAATGATAAGCTATTTAGACAGAAGGTAGTGATTCAAAAATTGCAAAACTTCAGCTTTCAAAAATAGCATAAGTGACCTCTTACAATACTCTGACCACTCCACCGCAAGCGGGAGGCAACCCCTGTGAAGAGTGAATTCTGGCAAAGTTCTCTCTTCACAGATGATGCACAGCTTAAGCTATAATGAGTTTTTGGGTTACAAATGCTGAACGCATTAATATTCCTTGATGATAATTATCACAGTATAAGCACCTTTCCCAATGTGAGTAGCATAAAGCAACTGAAGCAGCATTTTTACTACATTTGAAACAAGCTGGAAAATGGGATTTTCTACTCTTGTAACCTAAGGTCAACATACATCAAGCTATGCATATTAAGTATACCTCTGCCTATACCATACCTCTCCATACTGCTCTTCCTTTCTCCATTCCTCTCTTTCACTGAATAGATGCACACATCATGCCACGTGTCTTTCTTATGAATTCTTTCATATTAAATTCTCTATGTGTGTATGGATATATGGTACAGAGACACACAAACTCAAAGCAATATGTATTTCCCCCCAATCATAATAAATCCTACTTTCTCTTCTTACCAGAATACAAATAGTAAATAAGATCAGTAAGCCCTGTTTTGCAGATGAGATGTGTCTCTGTGCAGTTTGAAGGGAAGCTGTGGTCACTGGCTGCATATAAAACAGAATGAAAATTAGATGCTAACAAATAGTCTCTTAAAGGAGAAAAAAACACGTGCTACATATAAATCTGAACAAAACCATTGGTCTTTATCTTTATACTTTCAAAACTAAAAGCAATATTAAATGTTGAGAGATTTAAATGTCAATCCCAAATCAAAAATATGATAGTAGGAATGATGTTAAAATCCTATTTCCTGGTAATAATACTTTTACCTATGGCTTTAGACATGAATATTTCATTTTATTTAGGAAAAACAATGTTGTTAAGCTAATACCTATTATTATTAAAACACATTAAGGACTGACTCCTATAAAATATATAAACTATGAATGCATCTATGTAAAAGACATTTATTAAGTATCTACTATGTGACAACTATGGATAGTATTTTATCAAATAAGTAGGTGGTAGTTTTTAATCTTGGTTGAACATTGGCAATATCTGTCATATTATACGTGCAATAAATGTGGAAGAAATGTAAAGAGCTCTATCACAATTTGATTTAAGATGTCAACCCTTGAATGGGTTATAAACTGATTTCTCTCCACTTTCAACATAACCCACCCCATACTCTTAGCCACCAAAGGGGTAAGGCAATTCTATTTTAAAGTCATTTTGATGCTGAGAGCTTAAAACATCAAAATATGTCTTATTATTTCCCCTTCTATACACTGTGATGCCATTTTAGTAGGCTGTACAAATAATCCCCCCTGGCCCTTTGACAAAGCAGTGACAACACAAGAACCAATCTGAACTTAAAAACAAGAATTGATTTAGGTGTTCTGTGGGTGTAAAATCTGCTGAACTCATTTGTGCCATGTTACCCACACTTCATTTAGGAAAATATGCCACGCTACAACTGTTCTAAGTAATCCAACATCATTTTTACTTATGTGCTACCAAAAAAAATGTCTTAAAATCCCATTTGAATCTATGGCAACGTTTTGAGGGAGCCTTTGCTAAATATTTAACAGCACTATCGGCTTATTAAATACTATAATGTGAAAGCCGTGAAAGGATGATATACAGTGCTTGCCATTTTTTTTTCACTTAATGCTGGTGCTCATTTTGAACACTCTGTAAGCCCATTCATCAGCAGAACTGATGCATTTTAAAAAGTACTCATTTACTAGCAGATATATGTGGTTAGAGAACCTTTTTAGTAGAAAAATGACTGAAAACCTATGTGGTTTTATGGTACAAAATTTGCTTTACTGTGGTTAGGAGGAAAAATCTTCCAAAGATTCAAAGGATCATTTTGAAAAAAAAATAGAAAAAAAGCTCTGAAATTAAAAAAAAAATTACAATGCAAGCCAGGTGTATGCATAGTTTACTGGAATTTAAATTCACTAAAATGTGTCAAGTGAAACACTACCACTTGATAAGGCCCATGCCACAATCAAGTAAGCCATCAAGTACACAGTTCCTAATGAAACTATTCATTGCATGTTGCTTCTGACCTTGACACTGTTGACAGCTGGCTTAATTTACATTCATTCACAGACTTGTATATGTATATATAATATACATGGATGTACATAGGTACGTATGTTTATATATATGTGTGTGTGTATATATATATATATATATATATATATATATATATATATATATATATTCGGTGCACATCACAGCAAAATTCTTCTTTTAAAGTTATTACCTCTCTTAAGCGGGGAATCATAATAATTCAACCCAAGGATGGGCAGTAGAAACTCACTGAAAACCTGTTTCAATCCACAAAGAGACATAATGATGCAGCCCAATTTAAAGAAAGATTTCTTTCCACTGGTTAGCCTGTAGAGCAAGCATTTATTCTGTAAATACTGCAACAATGATGATCTGTGTCCCCCCCCCCCAGTTCTCAGTGGAGACTCTTGCTTCTGAAAATTTCTTGTGGTGACTTACTAAATTCAGGCTATTTCAATTAGTATTACTGCACATTAAAAATTAATTGCATTACAGAGTGGATTAAGGTTTAAATTTCAATTCTACAGTGTGTGCACTAGAAATGACAGCTAAAAATCAATGCTCTTTGGCCCACAATCGGAAGTGTGCACGGCCGAATAGTGTGGGACTGGCGTCACTGGCCAAGCAGTTTTAAAAGACTTGATAGTTCAATTGAAGGTGTGTCAGTTCTAATTCTAGATTTCAGTATGAATGTTGCACAGTAGCTTGATATTAAAAGAAAAATAGCTGCATAACAATCTGAAAAAAACAAATGGTCATGAACTCTAAATTGATAACAAAAAAAGATTAACATTCAAGAAAAACTCATGTATAAACATCTGTAGGCTCAAAGAAAATCTTACTGATGACAATATTAAATTGAGACCGAGGATTCTGAGATAAATATATTGCTTCCCAATTAGTTATTGGTTTAAAGCAGTGGTTAAGGAGAAGGAAAATTAGCTATTTTGCAGGTAAATATGGAAACTACCAAAACATATGCAATAACCACAATGCCTTTATCTGTGTCTGAAAGGTAACATTAATGTACACATAAAAAAATTTAAGAAAGAGCAGAAGACAAAAATGTTTCTAAAGTAGTAATCCCATCTAGATTCCCTTTTGTGAATTATTGGATTTGGGGAGGGGGGTATGGGGACAAGGGAAAAGAAGATGGGGACAACATATGATTTTTTCTGCTCTCAATTCAGAGTATCTCCCACCCAGAAATATTTGGGGAAAGAGACCTGTCCCTTTTTGTTCACAGTAAATTCATTCTTTTAAGAAGCTGATGATGAGGAACACCATGCTCCCAGTCAACAAACCAAAGTGGCATCAATAAAAAGCCACCCAGGATACCTGGGTTTGGAATTGAACTGTGATTGGTGTGTACCTAAGAGGAAAAATGAGGTCCACAATGTTCCTAAAGATCCCCTCTGTGCTGCACTGGTGGCCAACAGCAAGTTCGGCAGCAAGAGAGTAAAGAAGATGGGAAGTAATAATAACAATAAAAAGAATAATCTGGTGCAAATGGACCCCAAGGTGTAGTAGTCATCCCTGTGCAACAATCACCCTTCACTGCAATTTACTGATGTGGCTTCATTACAATACAGCATAGAAAGGGGGTAATGTACAAGGCATACTATTTAAAGCTACATGACTTGCAGCAAGCAGCACACACCTACCCAGAGCAGGCACTGCCTTAAGAGCCCAGTTAAAGAGGCCACCTTCAATTCGGATTCTTCAAAATTCAAATAACCTGTAAGAAATTGAAATAAAGGTGTGGTATGTATGTGTGGTGTGTGTGGGGAGGGGGGGGAGAGGAGAACAGAAAGGAGAGGAGGGAAGGAGGAGGTTTTTTGTAAGATAAAACAAAAAAATTCAATAACACTATTGTTGGTTTTCAAATAGAAATTTTTTTTAAAAAGAAAAGATAACCACTTGCGTTATTGGAAAATAGGGAGCAATTACCTTTATCTTCCTCTTATTTCCCCAACAATGAAAGGAAACAGATTTAAGCTCAACTATTCCAACACAAACATCACTTAGCAAAAGAAAAAGATTCATTTACCACTTCTTATCTGTCAGAGTTCAAAGCCCTACTTTTTATCCAGTGCATAGAAGACATTGGCACCAGTGTGTTAAAGAAAAGAGGAGATTCTTTTCTCACCAAGGATCATTGAGTATGTCATTGGTTAATTCCTTCTCTATGCTCCTCATTAGCATTACTCTCAAGTTTCTGGTTATCATATCCGAAATATTAAGACATAATAACTACGAAGGTGCAGATAATTGGATATTAACCAGAACATACTTGACTGGGCAGGAGGTAGGGCCTTGCTTAAACTAATCCTGAAATGTATTAATCACCAATTAATGAAAGAGTTTCGAATTCATTTTCCATTATAGAACACCTCCGAGTATCTAAGCTTTTTTTAACAAAATGACTTGGAATAACAGGATAGGAATAAGAAACACACCAATGTGATGCTGGATCCAATTAAATCACTTTGGCCTGTTGTCAGGTTTACAGAAGTAAGAAATCTAGCACTGGTTGTCCTTTGGAAAATATAGGGCAAGGGATGTGATAAAGGGAAGATATCTTTTAGAGTTCAATGGCTTTCATTTAAATTCTAAATTTATCTGTGTTAATGCCCATGCTATGGTTCAATATTTCATCACAGAACTGTCCTAACATCACTTGCATTCTCTTGTATACCAACTGGGCTCTATCTAGGTTATACCTATACCTATGAGAAATAGATAAAGTCTTAAAACGCAATGGCAATTAATCAGACATTTGAAATACTGTATAATGCAATGAAAATCATGTAATTCACATTTGTTTACCTCTATAAAGTCTAAAAAGAGCTCTATATATGGAGATTGGGATTCATTCAGATTTTAGGGAATTTCTGTAGTTGAAATTCTTGGAGACTCAATAAACTGATGCCTCATACACAATACAAACAGTAGGCACTCAATAGATATTTGTTGAGTGAATAAATGGCTACATTAGTAGCTGAAAGGTGAACATCTAAAAAGCCACAAGAAAGGGTCATGTATCAAGAATGGGGGAAAATAGTAGAAAGTGAGTGTATGATAGGGAAAGATTCAATTCTCCATAGCTTTAATGTGGTTGTGTACTTTCATTTTTTAAATTTTGGGGGTGTTTTATTCACTTTACATATGCTGGAGAAAAAAAAGCACTATGCCATGCAGGAAATTTCTTAAAATGTTCAGAGTCCAAATACTTGTAAAAAGATAATTTTTTACAGAAACAACACACATCCTTAAAGGGCAAACAAGTCAAGTAATCAAATACATATAAGCCATTTATTTGTCTATTTATTTAAAAAAATCTTAAAACAGCATGGGTTTCAGATAACCCTAAATGGCTTACATTATTTTTATTTTTCAAAAAGTGTTGTTAGGATAATGGGCAATGCCAGAGATGGGGCTGAAATGTCATTATTCCTCTGGTTTTTTTCCCCCAGCCCTGTTTCATTTAATTTGACGGAAATAACAAGTAAACTCCTATTATCCATCTGTGGGTTTTTTATTCTGTTGTTTGTTGACTTTAATTTTAGTAATTCTTAAATAAGCACTCAGAGCAGATGAACTAAGATATGCAAGCAAGTAGTCCTTTTTATCAACAATTTTGCCATAGAAATACACAAACATTTCAATGGCTCTTCATTAGCAAACAAATCAACAAGTGATATTTTAATGCATGACTTTATTCCATCTCTGTGGGGACTGTAGTTGAGAGTGTGATGTACAGTACAGAGAAAGGAATCATCAGCCACAATGTCCCAGGGCTCTCTCCAATGAGGACTTCTCAGCCCCTGCTTAAAGAGTGCATTTAATTGACTGATAGACAGTAGCTTCTTTGTTCACAGAAGACAGGGAAGTAATGGCAGCTTGAAAATCGTACCATCTACAGGGTCTCCTGAGACTAGTAACAGGGGGATATGTGTCAGGAATAAATAAATAATCTAATTATTAAGCCACTTCCTGTCAAGTTAACTCCAATTTGTTGGCTTTTGAAGGCAACAAAACGAGGCATTTTTCCTCATTATGCTTCTCTTTTTATACCACTGGTAATCACAGGCGGATTAAAGGGTGCCTGATTGGTTTTTTTGTCAAGGAACTGAGAAGCAGCCAACAGTACAGAAAAACAGAGTTGGGGTTAGAAGAAATTTCATGCTTGTCTCCTTTCCAGCTCCCTAACAGCCCACACTGCTGCCCCATACAGTGCCGCCAGCTGTACAGCAAATGTGTACCCCTCCAACTGAGGCCTACCGGGCCACAGGCGCCATCCTGAGAGCTGTGAGATACCTTGCAATCTTGGCAGGTAGCTACTGCTGTCATAGGCATAATTCTAAAGGTGACCTACGAAACCCCGTCAGCTCACCAAATGCAACAATATGAGCAGCTGAAGTTCGACACCCACTCTCCATATTGCCTTCTTTTGTTTTGTACACTGCTGATGGCACCGAAATCAGGAAATAACTGGGGTGGGGGGGAGGGATGTGGGGTAGAAGGTCATCAGAGGGATTTTCTTTTGTCTGTGTGAACTGGACTTGGGGAAATAAGAATCCAGGAGAAGACAGAGATATTTGCCTGTGTTTAAAAAAATCTCATGGTTTCTTCTTCCAAGCCCTTCAAACATACTCCAGATATTCAGACACAATACCAAGAATATCAAACATGTGTTTGAGCAACGGACACATTTAGACACATTGCACATGAAGTTGAAGGTGAGATTGCTCTCACTCACTCAATCTTCATTGTCACAGAGTTCTATGTCACATGTCATCAGTTTTGATCTTTATGGTAGACACACTTCTTCCTGGACCTCACGGTACAGAGCCGAGATGAATCTGTTGGCATTCAGCAGAACTGAATAGCAACCACATTAATCTGAGATACTCACAAAAGAACTGGTCTAAAAATCAATGAGTAAGAAACTAAATCTTTGAACATAGATTTGGCCAGAGTCCACAACCTTAAAGGACATTAAAATAAAAAGAATGTCTAAGAGTCTTTGCTGGGGGCTTTTAACAGAAAGTCAATGCCAACCCTTTACCTTATTTTATCTTTGGCCATCGGAGCTAAAAAGGACAGATCCAAAACACCCACACACAAAAAGGATCATAGCTGGATAAGCAACCTGATTTCTATTTAACTCCATAGGACTTGCCTGAAATACATCAGGACAAATTTTCTTGAAGAGCTGAAGAGGAAGGAACACATGCATCTGGCTTGACCCCTTGAAAGTTCAATCTGATCCATGATAAGAGACAGAGGACAAAACAGTCTATTCCTTTGGAGCACGTGGTGGGAATAGAAGAGAGTCTTACAAGGAATCAGAATGGGACTTTTAAGTCTGGTGAACAGCACTGCTCGGGCATGTTTACAGCTGCAGATGCCCTTTCTGAATACATCTTGAATTTTTGTTAAATTGCGCAGATAATTAAACCCTCTTCATATTTACAGTCTGCTTCATTGGTACTATGAATTCTGTTTTCAGTTACTGTCTGCATATTCCCTCTCTGAACAATTTCATACTAAGCAATAACACTTCATTTTACATAAGTTTTATCTGATGTCCCCATACAGAGCTGCCAGCTGTACAGCAAATGTGCGGCTCTCAGACTGAGGCCTACTAGGCCACAGACTCCATCCTGAGATCTGTAAGGCACCTTGCTGTCATTGGCAAGCTTTCCCTACTATCACTGTTACCATCTCTCCACACTACACACAACTTAAAATCATCTGATTATTAGAATTTGTGGTCCACACTCCATTTTATCCTTTATTTAATCTATCCCCAGATCACACATTTGTTTAAATGTTTTGGCTGGTTTACAAATCATGCAGCCATCTGCACAGTAGGTGTGACACCATTTTTTTTAGGCAAAAGTTACGTTATAAACAAAGATAAAGTCATTTGAAATGCTTTGGTGTTTGTTATTCTGCCTGGTTCACTTGGACCAACTCTAAGAAATAAATAGAATTATCTGTGTAAATCGATGAACATCTATGAAAAACAACACCCAGCAGAACACAGAGCTTGCTCCATTACCTACGTTAATATCATGACAGCTGAGGAGAGATGACCTGGCCCACTTCTCATCTCTCCTGTACAGATGGCTATTAAAGAGAAAGTATCCCTTTTGTATGGTCCATGTAGAAACCCTTTATGGGTTTTTCAAATAAGCCAGCATTGCCCACATGAGGATAGCTTTCTGTTAGCATTAAACAGTGCAGATTTCATCTTTTAAAAAATCTAACTCTTGATGAAATAAAACAACATTTCATCATATTTAACACCAAATGCTGATGATGCTTTAGTGTTCTAAACAATCTGACTAAGCTTGATTTTTAAGATTTGACAGACCTCTCTCATTGAGACTAGATGTAAGTAAACACAAGACTCAAAAGGCTGATAGTAACTTTCCAGAATCTCTGAGAATAGAATACTTCTATCTACCTCCTATCTCCTTTTCCCCTTCCCCCTTACAGGGTTAATTTCCATTCCTTTTTCAAAATGTTGAGTGATAACAGAGACAAAAGGGAATTGGTAGCCTGTCATCTTCCCAGGAACAGATCCATATCTTCGGATTTTTTTCTCCCCTTAAGACATAAAGTTCTAAAACCACCACGGATTTCATAATGTTGCTTTTGGTTCATACTAAAGGAAAGGAGACTTAAACTGTAAAACTGAAGCAGTGATACCTAAGGTCACAAAGATGTAATAAAGATAAGCTACTTCTGATATTCCATCCATAGACCACGTGGAAGGAGTAGAAAACCATGTTTGATCTGTCATCAGATTTCAGAATATATCAAAATCCCATGGTGTGGCAACAGGCTAAAATTTTGCCAATCTGCACCAAAATGGTGTAGGCATTTCTACTGTGCTAATATCAGTGATGGCATTTACAGGTGACCATATTGTATGTTACTCTGTATTTTATAACTAGAACAGTTGATACAGATTTAGTCTGAACATTGTTACCATCTATCCAAACATATTAGTATCAAAGTGATACATAGAAGATACCATATCTTTCTGCATCCCTGTAATAGATATAGATGTCTATATTGGAAACAATACCTACATTATTTGTTTTTATATCGTAGCTATACTATCTATTTAAAGACACTTAGATTTTATACAGACATATGACATGTATGTATAAAGATATCTGTCTATATGTCTTTACTGATAAAAAAAAAAAACATCATTTCCAAAATTCCTTCTTTGGGGGATACATTTATTACATCATAGAAATGCTATAAACCCTCTCATTAAGTACCCCAGGACTTCCTTATAAGTATTTCTTGTTCTATTGTTTTCATACAACTTATTTTCCCCTCATAACTAACATAATCAGAACTACCAAAACAAAAACAAGCAAACAAACAAAAAAAAAACAAAACCCATATATCCAAATTAAAGGGAAGATGTAAAGAAACAGCATTCCTTTGCCTCTTTAAGACCACTGTGAAAAAGTTCTGTCATAAAGGCTTGTAACTAAACCTCCTTCCACCCTTTTCTTTTGCCTGCCCTACTCCTCAGAACTTCTGGTGAGGTGAGGGAGAAGTGGTTATTTCCATTTCAGCACCATTCATTCTCCATAATCCATGTTAGTAGTGGTGAACTACTAAGATGATGGCATTTTTCTTCCTTTTTATCATTTTTCTGTCAGGCCCATCAGCCCTCAATGGTAAATGTGCTGCTTGGTTGTGCACCGCCAGCAGCTCGCAATTTGCTCACTATGTTTCATGAGACAGTTGTTTGTGGCTGTTTGGAACACATTTACCTCTTTGGGGATTTATATGCTAGTTGCAATGCCAACCTCCATAGTGATCGAGATTTCTTTCTAACTAAAATAGATAATTAGAGGCTGGTAATTATTGGTCAAGAATTATCAGAGTGAAAAAATTAAGCTCCTCATAAATAGTTCTTGGCAATGTCATCTCTTTACATTATCTCATGCCTAACAGCACTTTATTCAGAGTACTTACAAATTTACACTACTGCTGTTGAGCCTCATAATTTTATATGGGGCAGTTCTTTTGCTGGGTTAAACATATTTGAACTCACTGGACTTGGCGCCATTTTCCCCCATACAAGATCAAATCAAAAGATATAGTCATGTTTCTCTGAAATACTAATCAAAACAAAATAATATCAAATTTTAAAAAGAAAGAAAAAAATATTTACTACATTAGAAGAAAATAAAAGAAAGGTGCTTGATGGTATAAATGCATGAAACATATAAATCATAATACCTCATATTGTATTCTCAGGTCAAATGAGCTGAACAAAGGAAGACGAGAAAACCTTTCTCATCTGTAGACTGTAAGAGGGCCTCTTTCTCCAGGAAAGATGTTAGAGTGTTTTGTGGGGTTTTTGTTGTTGTTGTTGTTGTTGTTGTTGTTATGTATAAAGAAGAGAAGAAACTCCTAAATAGTCACTAGTCTAGTTTTTTACTGAAACAATGTCAAAATGTGTTGGCGGGTCAGTTGTCATTTTTTTTCTTAATAGATATAAGTCAAATCCCTCATGTATTTTCATTGAGTAACCATCCCTGCAGCTCAGAAAATGTGTCTACATCTAGCTGCAAAATGGCACTTAGTCTTTTTTTATGAACCAGGTAGAAGCTTTGACATTTTTCCTTCACAAATGTCTTCTACCAATAGCTACAGATAGACTGGGACTGCAGAAACTTAGAGGCATAGTGAATATTTGACATGAACCATTGGAATAATATTGTTTCAGTATGCATGGAAAGTAACATAAATTATTTTGTTGCAAAAGATAGAGATTACATTTCATTGGATCATCTACAGATTTTGTTTTCCATTTGGTGACAGAATCCCTTCTATTAAAATGACAGAAATGGATAAGTAAATCTGTAAAAGTGTTATATACTCCTGGACCCACCCACACAAAAAAAGAGTAAGAATCTTTTCTAATAGTTATTAATCCTCTTCTCTTGCTAAATACCTCATTGAGATTATCTTTTGATTAGATTTCCATACCACTCCATAAAAAAAAAAACCCACCACCACACAAATATACAACCTAAAAATACCTTGTCTCAGTAAAGGTATTTTGGCCTAATCATAAAAGCTTTCTTATCAAAGAGTAAGTATAACATTGGAATTTTTTTTTTAAATTAGCTTTTGTGACACTTTCCTGTAATGCATTTTTTCTGAATATTAAAAACATAAAGAGAGTTTAAGGACTGAGATGGCTGACTAAAAGATAGAGCAATTAAATTAATATTTATTTATTTGAGCCTTGTAAGTCCAAAAGAATTAATTTTTAAAATAGCATGCATTATAATTATGAATATATAGAAAATTCATAAAGATGAATGTGATTTAGTTCTCTGATGAAGAATGAATTGTTAAAAATTCCAATCCTAAGAGATAGACGGGCCATATAATCTACTACACTACTACACAGGAGGGGGGAAAAGAAGAAACTTTAATGGTATGGAGAAAACATTAATGGTATAAGAAATGTAAAATAAATGCTAAGAAAAAATATAAACAAAATGTAAGAGAAAGATCAGGTATATATAATGAACGTTTCATGATTATAAAACCTCAAATTAAGAAAACAAACTTTTGCAACCTTATGTTTAACATTCAGTTCAGGTTGTAAATGTCTAAGAAGAGCATTAACTGTTTATGATATAAAATATACCAGATTTGTTAAGCAGACATTAAGGGATAAATAACAAATCTTATGTAGAATACAACTAATCAAAAGCATGCTGTACAAATCTCTGCACTTTTCATGAGACACATTATTATAAGAAAGATTTTATATTAAGTGCATATAAATATATTGTTATGTCTATGTCCTAAAATATCTGTATGAATGACAGCTATATCACTCAAGAAAGTAAAGGCTTCTTTCTCTACAAACAAACTTGATCCAACTTTCCAAACAGAAAGAAGTTTAAACAAAAAGGAGAAACTATTCTTGTTTATCATTTGGGAAGAAGGTAGATTTTTGTTCGATTTTTCTTATCTACTTAACTAAAAGATTTAGTATTTGAATAAACATAAGGAAATTTTTTTAGAAATCAGATGGGAAGATGACAGCAACAAAAATTCCAATTTAGTGTTTCTGACGTTTCATCATTATCTTTTAATGTCAAATCTCAGTATCCTTCATTTGCTATACACTTTAGAATACAGGAAAATCCTGATAAAAAAAGACATAAACTGAAAAAGTTTCCCTTTTAGTCATTAATTATTTTTATTAGTTATGAAATTTAAACAGTTAAATAGAAGGCTTTGAAATGTATTTGTTCCCAAGCACTGACAACTCTGAAAATGTAAAACTAAATCCAACAGGCATGCTTTTTGACCAATTTGCTTGCATTCACTGATATTTCTCTTCATTTTTTTATGTTGTTGTATTTTGTTTCGTGCTATATTTTAATTGGGACTCCCTATGTAAAAAACTTATTTTCTGGAAAAATACAACCACAAACTAGTTGGAAATTTGGGGCATTTTTTCCAGAAATATAGAAGTTGCTGAAGAAATGGAAAATTTCATGAAACTGGATATGTATCCCTTTTCAGTAGCACACAGTGGAATGTTTATGCTGTGATAAAATATCACAAAACAAGCATAAAATAAATGACTCTCAATCTTGTTTCACAGTATAAAATTTTAAAAAATAGTACAAAATAATAGGAATTGTCATTTTACCAGCAAACAAAAGATCTGCTTGATAAAGTTAAATTGGCTTGTACAACTCTCAATGCCATTACTGACTGCTTATCAAATTAAAAAAATATATATTAGTTAACCTTTGGGGAATTAAGAAATAAAGGGACTCTAAGAGTAAAAGAAAAAGCTTGAGTTCCCTTTTTATCCAGTCTCATAACTTATAAAAACCTTAAAATCACCATTATTTCAGGAATCTTTAATCAAACTATTTTATAAAGATATGAGTGAAATTTGGTGGGTTTGGAAGGGGGAGTGTGTGTAAACAAACATTATGTAATTCTTTACATGACCTTTGTGCTCACAATCATTTCCAGATTGTTCAAACTGCATATAAAAAACTATTTTCATAGCTATTCAAATTATTTATGTTTCCCAGTGACAAAAAACTACTAGTTAAATTTTGGTACAAATTTACTTGAGCAACACACAGTAGTATCATTACCATAATAATTTCTGAAATTAAAACCTGTCTAAAACTCTATGGAAAGCTAACATCCAGTTCATTAACCATTCCTGTTAGTTTGTTTTCAATAATGCAAAAATGATTAGAAGTTTAATTTGTTAATCACCTGTGTTTTGACTGGCAGTAGATATATAATCCTCTACAGAAGTCTAAACTAGCCCTTGCAGAAAATAAAATGTGCTAATGCCTTATCAGGCCTAATAATATGAATAAAAAAATCAGTCATGCCTGGGTAAATCATTGAAGGTTGAACAATTAATTCCTCCTTAACTCTGTTTAATTATATAGGCAATGATGAACACAAGTAGGAGAAAAGTCTATTTTTAATAAGATTTAGAGCATCACTCACCAATCATGTGATTTGCAACATGAACCTGAATATCCCATTCATTGTAGAAAACCATCTGACACTTGATGCACTGATAGGTCTTCTTCTGAGGAAACAAGTATAGACAAAGTTTACTTAAAAACATTATCCAAATCATTTTTTTTGTCTCCCATTTAGCTACATATAGTGGTAAACTTGGGCTATTCCTTGAAATCATGGCTGTAAATCTGCTGTTAAATTAAAATTTTACCTCAGTTTCAAACTATTTAAGTCTCACTAAGGTAAGTTAGAACAAATATAATACCATTAATAAAAGTCCTATACAACTGCCAATTTCTGTCTCAAAGTTTTAGAACTTTTTTCACAGACTAACTGCATAATAATGTGGTTGCTTCAAACATGGAAACTGAGGCACTGGTGGAGAATTTGGGAATTAAATTGGTACAGTGGAAGATAAGGTATATTATTTTATTTTTGGAGATCCTTCATCAAAATCCCCAATTTTTCTCTTTCCTTTGGGAAAGAAGGAGAAAGGAGGAAGAATAGATACAAAAAAAGGAAAGACAATAGAAAGAAAAAAGGAAGAGAGGAAAAAAAACAATGTTATGGGAATCAAAAGACATGATGTTTGAACCTCAGCTCTTCTGAATGCTATGAGCATGATCTGGAGTAAATGACCTAACTTCTTTAGGCCTCAGTTTCTTCATTTGTAAAGTGAGGGAATTGGGTCATCTCCAAAATCCTATCATTTTTATTAATGCTTTTGAGTAAACGGAAAGTCCAGAATTAGAACAAAATTTGTCTGGCACTTCATTTAGTGAACATAATGGAAAATTAGTGGGAATACACTCTTAAATCTCATCAAGATCAACTAAGTTTTTTTTTTAGAATATACTTTCTTCTGCTAGAAAAAAAATAATTTGCTTTCTGACTAATCTTTAAAAAAAATCTTATCTTCTTTTAATGATAAAAAAATGCAACATAAATTTAGCTAATTTTTCTGAAAATCAACTTTTAGTAGCTCAATTTATTTAACATATCCAAAAGTAATACCACTATTAAGTTAGCCAGAATAAGGATGGGAATTTATAAATACATAACTATTAATACTCAGTCAAAAAATGATCCAGATGATGTTTCATAAATAAGTGTCTAGCTAAGATTTAGGATTCCCCAAAGTAGTATTTCTCCCATCAGTAGATAGAAAGACCCATGAATACAGGTATCAGGGTTTCAAAGCTTCATTTTGCTTGTATCCCAGGATGGCATTTAGAAGCTCCATGAATAGTTTTCCCAATTGTTAATTTAATCTGTTGTATCGGGTATCTGTTGTATAGGATGTGTGGGTGGGTCAGGAGAATGATAAGTATTATTACAGGTAATCTTAAGAAGCTTTCTTTAGTTCTAATATTCGATTCTTGATTGATTTATTGATTGCACAATCTGATGTCATATAAATCCATGATTATATTTTCATTGAAAAGCCTTTGGGAGATCAAAAAAAGCAAATGGACCAAAAAAATCACTTTTTAAAAGTAATCTTTTACTGATTCTCTAGTTTGCTAGATCTTAAGAACAATTATATTGGCATAGTCAAAAATCACATCTTCTTATGGGATTATCGACAATTCTTGCTTTTTTTTTCTAAGACAATTGAAGGAAATATTCATTATAATAATATTTGTAGCAAATTTGGCTGTGAAGGTTTTTAGTTAAAAATGCACATCTTTGAGTATGGCTAGTTTTAAAATATTTAAAAAATTTATAAAATTCGACAAAATTAAAATGTAGAAAGAAGGCTTCAAATTATAAACACTAGTGATTTAAAATCCTCTCAATCAGCATAATTTTTAGCATTTATTTTTCTATAATAGTAGATGGTAGCCTTTGTAAAGCACAGGGTGGGGTGGGTAGAGGGAGGAAATGTGCATTTTCAGCTGAGGTAACCAGGGACAGAATAATCTAGCACTGTCTATACAGAAGGCAGACGCATATGAACTGAATGTGTTGAATCTAAATCTAACACAGATTTTTTTAAAACCCTGACAATCACCACAGAAGATTTATAATGCTGAGCTGTTTACAAGATGCTTTTGATGTTGACATATAGAGCAACATGTGTTGTATAAATAACAATCAGTCATTTTTCTTTAACATTATTTCCCTTTAGAACTAGTTAGAAAATATTTCTTACTCCCAGATGACCAACATTATATATTGTTTATTAGCATACTTCTAGCATTATTCCTGATATGTGACCTTGCTGAAAAACAAAGAAACATAAACTTAATGGCTGGTCTTTTCTCTTGTTAGCACAGTAAAACATACACCATGTCGAGGACTGTCTCCAAAAGTTATGACTGATGAATATGTTGATGGAATAGATCCAATTTTTTGTAGTCTAATAATAAAAAATAAAATTACTTGACAAGCCCCCAAAAATAGCATTTACAAAGAGCTTCAAAATAATTTGATGTATTTTCAGATCTATATATGCAAGTTTTGTGTGTATGTATGTATGTAGGATGCTTTTTATAAGCAATAAGAAATAAAACAATTTTAAGGCTTAAAATAATTTCTAAAATACTATAATTTGCTTTTATTACCTAGGCAATATTCTAATATCTTAATATATAAATTTGTAATTCAATGAGATAAGGATGGAGTATATTTAAAAACACAGTGTAATAATTTTTTAAATTGTAGCAGAAACTCAGGATCTTTTCCCAGTTTTCAGATTTCCAAAACAAATTTTATTTTTAAGGCTAAATAAGGAAATTATTTTAGGTCATTATTATAATCATTTTATTATAATACAAAATAAAACATTTTTAAGTTTTTTTTAAAGAATACCTATGAGGATATAGCATTTTAGATTGAGAAGCAACTTAACATTTCTTGTCACTTCTTGTTCAATGCAACAATCTCTATATATGATATAGTTTAGTATCAGCTTCATTTTTTGAACAATTCTATTATTATTAATCCTAATTACTAAAAGTTCATTATGGTGAGACAGAATCTGGATTCCTCATCTTCTAACCATTGATTCTGATAATGTGTTGGTTTGCTTTCTCGAATTACAAAGATCAAATCCAATTCTGTCTTTTTTTTTTTAAACAATCTTTCAGTTATCTTAAGAAAACTATCATGGTAACCTCAAGTCTTTTCTTCTCAAAACTAAGTAGTTTCTTGAAGTGTTCCTCATATTATGTGGTTTCTTGGCCCTGCACAATCCTAGCTGTCCTCCTTTGGGGATATGTTCATCAACATCTCTCTTAAAATGAGGTGGCCCAGCTGAACACAAGATTGAAAATGTAGTCTGTCTAGTGTGAAGAATGGTAGTGGGGGAGGAGGATACTATGGTCTCCCTTTGGAAGGCACGGAGGGAAGAAAGGAAGCAGGGAGAGAGAGAGAGAGAGAGAGAAGGAGAATGAGAATAGAAAAAAAGACAAGTCAGATCATTTTTCTTAAAAGCAGATAAAAGTAGAAACAGCACTTCTATTGTTTTGGCCCCAGATTGGCCTTTATCAACGCTTAAGTTGTCAATTTGCTTGAAATGCTAATTTGGTACAATTTTTAAAAGACTTTTTTTTTTCATTAGCCCTTTTTTTAATGTGCTACTTGGGAGTGGGATTGTCACTTCCTGATTGTTCTCTTTTGTTTTCTGATACTGATAGATGTAATTATCAGGGATACAACTTTTTCTTAGCACCTCATTATTTTTGATTGATTTTGAGAACAATTTAAATGTGCCTTTTTGACATTTTTGTTTTCAGTTACACTCTGGTTAAGGCACTCTGAGACTTTCTGGAAAGAGCACTTCATAAATTAAAAAAAAATGATTAGGATAATTAATAATGTATAGGAACTTCTTTTAAACACTAAATCTTCTGATTAACCCAACCCCACTCTATTCATGCCTTTATTCTATATTCCAATAACATTATATATTATACTTGATTTTATACTCTCTTATGACACTTTATAAATGTTTTTCACATATCCTTGTATTAAAATTTTGCATTGTAAAATGATATTCACTGGAATAATACTTTTTAAATATTTTTTTCCTAAATGTGATTGATTTATAACTAATGTACAAATACCTTGAGATCAAGGATAGAATAAAAAAAAAATTGAAGTTAGAAGGGGTTTCAAAGACCATGTAGCCTCATGGACACCTAAAAAAAAAAAAGACTCATTCTTATGATATCTCCAAAAGGGAGCTATTCCACCTAAATTAGAAGACCTCCAGTAAGAGAGATACCTTAGAAGGCAGTCTATTGTATTTCTGTAACTCGGGTAGAAAATATTTTCTTACACTAAGTAGAAATTTGCCTCATTATTATAGGATCATAAACTTAGAACCAGAAGGGAAATTTAGACAGCATTGAGTCCAAGCCTTCCAATTTAGGTGTGAAGAAACTGAGACTCTTGAGATTAACTGGCCTGCTCTGGGAAACACAATTATTAGGAATATAAGATAGGTTTTAAACCCAAGTTTTCCATCTTTCTTTCCAGTGCTTTATGACTTAAACCATTTATCTTTCCATTGCTTTAATTTTTGCTTTCTGGAGCTAAATAGAACAACTCGACATTTTTTGGAGGGGTATACCCATAAAAATGTTTCTTATGTTATGATACTCAATAAACAGTGGGTATTCTATATGCCTGGCTGATTACATGACCTTTTGAGGATGCAGGAATACATTTCCCTTTTAACTGCATTGGAATAAAAGCAAAAAATGTCTATTACTGGTATTCTTTAGGGCCTTCTGCCTATATGACTCACAGAAGCCAGCTAAAGAACTCTGGTTGTTGTTACTATTATTTTCTGGCTGTCTAACCTAAAGATTTCAACAATCTTCAAATCCTCAAACCTGGATATAGCTCTAAATTCCTAATCAACACTTTCCAAGTCTTATCCAAGTCTTAAGTAGCTTGAGTATACTTACCAGAGAAAAGTAAAAACTGAGTTGTGATTTAGCCTCCTAAATGAAGTCTTTGGGGGTAGCACAGAGGAAGAGGGGGATCCTGCATTAGCAATGTGTAGAATAGCCCTGAAAAATTAACTGCCACCTAAATAACTTTCAAATTGCCATGTATTACAAACAAGGAATTGAAAAGGAAATATAGTGTAGAGGATGTCTTTAGAGAAATGTATGAACAAAAAAAAGTTGGACATGTCACATGAAAAGAGTGAGAGATGGTCAGTAAGTCCACATGTTCCATTAGTATTCTTGGGATATCCAAAGAAAGAATACTCCTACTATCTTGGGTAGACTTTCTGTGGTAAGGGAAGGAAATAATCTTTTACTAAATGTCTACCCCATGCTAAGCACTTAACAAATATTAGTTCATTTCATTCTTACAGCAACCCTGAGAGATATAATTTACAATTGAGGAAACTGAATCAAAGAGAAGTTAAATAACTTGCTTAGGGTCATGCAACTAGGAAGCACGTCAGATTTTCTTACTCCAAAACTCAGGCTTTCCCAACTCCAAACCCAGGGATCTGTCCACTTCATCATCTAACTGCCAATGTGGTGAACACAATAGGTGATATGAATAAACAAGTAATACAAGATAGGTTGTGACTTATGTCAGTATTTGACATGTATACCAGGGAAATCACAGGTCCTTCAGAGTTTGGGAGGATAAATTGATGTATGCTAATCATTTGTCAAATAAGTGCAAAGAATGGCAAGTGAAGGAACAATTACTTTTGAGTGTTCCCTCCCAGCATTGCTATTTAAACTTTGAAAAAGTATATTTAGTGAATAGTTTGGAAAATTTGTTTCTCAATCAAAAACTCTAAACATCTGCAATGTGTTTTTATGAATATCAAGAATTACATGGACTAAGTTCTCTTCAGGACTAAGCCCCACTATAAGTGCTCTCTTTTTTCTCCCTCATAGTATCATCCCTTTAATAGCACCTTTCTCCTTACTCTAGCTGACTCTGATTAGTCAATGGCTTTCTCCCACATCATGAACTATTTCTTTTCTCCTGGTTAATTTTGAGTTCTTATGGGGAACATGTCTTTTTCCTTGCTAACTGATGTTCTCCCAACTCTATTTCATATTTGCCATTACTGGTGTTTAATTTGCCTCTTATCTTTGTCTATAAACTCTTCTCCTAACTAAACCTTCCTTTTGGCAAAGAGAATGGCCATTGTAAATTTGTCACATGTCTATTTTGAAATAGGTATTGGTACCTTGACTATACTATTCATATTTATTTATATTTATAGTATATATATACACATATATATACTATTTATACTATTAAAAATTACTGAGAATCTGTCCCAAAAAAGAATTATATGAAAATATTTCTGGAGACATGAAAGGCCTATGCAATATATATAAATTCCAGATAAATTAACATTTTGATATACCTTTGCTTTAGTAGACTTTCTATATTATCAAATGCATATCATAATGAATAATTTGTCAAACACAGGACACAAATCTTTGAAAACTACTAAATCTTTTAAAAAATTCAACCCCCCAAAAGTTAATCTTTATTAGAATTGATATATTTATTCTGCATAATGTTATGAGGATGTAAACTTCCATTCATCCCACCTCATTACTTATTCCTAGGATGGATGTTAAATACTTTATTAAAATTTTTGCCATCCCTTGATCTCTAGCATCCTTTTTTTACTTCCTGGGAAAGATGTATAAATGTCCCTATATGCAGGCAGATAAATGATACAACTGATTAGTATATATTTATATACATATAAATCTATAGATACACACACATATATATGCACACACATATACATATATACATACACACATAAGTAATATGAGTGTATATATTACCAATTTCAAAAGTACTTGTGTTTTAAAAAAGAATCCTGCTAACATTCACAAAGATTGAGAACAATTTTTCATGTGGAAGTTAAGTGGTGATCTCCTATTGAGTTCTTTCCTACCTTTAGAGTGTAACGAGCCCTGAGAATGCAATTAGTAAAATGCTGAGTTAGATAATTAGTTGGATATGTGACCCTAAACAAATCACTTAATTTCTCACAGTCTCAGTTTCCTCCTCTGTAAAATAAAGGGGTTAGGCTCAAAGTCCTCTGAGGTTTCTTGCATCATCCATTGCATATTATTTGGGGTCTCATCATTTTTCTTTTTATTTCCTCTCACCCAATGACACTCACTCTTTCTTGCTTTTAAAATTTCAATAGCTATCCATCACTGTGAATTTAAACTTAATTTGGGGGAGAATTTTAAAAGCACAAATGCCTTAGAGTTTTAAGTTATCTCCACTAGCATTCTATTCTGATGCCTCATTGTGAGACAGAGTTGACCGTGGGCTCTCAGAAACTAAGTGAGAAAAGCCCAAATACCTTAGTTGAGTTCAGTGAGGTTTATCACGACTAGTTTGGCACCAAGTGACAGCATAAAATGAAATCTGTTTATGTAGGTGCACATGAATTGTAACACCTGTTGGTAAAGGGAATTCCCACATGGATAATGAAAATTGCAGATCTTTTAACATAATGAAGACAGTCTTGGAGCATTAAGCACTTGGTGGTCAAACTGTAAGCTTCTATGGAACAATGGATCTATGCAGTTTTAGAATATAGAAACTATTAACTATTATAAGAGATAAACATGTGGTGATACATGTAGTGAAAAGTGGGCTATATTTGGAGGCAAAGAGCCTGGGCTGAATTCTTCCTCTTACTCTACAGGAGAGCTTCCTATTTCATCTCCCATCTCTCAGATATCTTTTCCTAATGTCTGATAAAAAAGATGGTCCTTATACTTGCCAAGTTCAAACCTTCTAATGCAGAAATGGGAAAACTTTTTTTTCTGCCAAGAACCATTTGGAAATTTATAACATCATTCATGGGCCATACAAAAATATCAATTTATAGAAATCAAGCAATAGGAGATTGTTGTTCCTAGCTTTTAGTTCATTATAACTTCACTTATATGGACTGTGGACTGGCCATTCCCCACCACTGTATTTATGCCTTCTTGATTCCAACTTGTCCTGTCTTATTCATCAGATTTAGATATTCCTTATATTAGTACCATGTTTTCTCTAATCTTTTTATGTACCTTTCCTTGCTACTCATAAACATGCCCATAGCTCTTTTATTCTTTAAAAAATAAATAAAATGGATAAAAACAAAAACAAAAAAACACCCCTTTCTTAAAACTCTTATCCTTTCTAGATATTATGTTATACCATTCCTTCACTATTCAGCTAAACTCCTTGGAAAAAAATACATGTACTTGGTACACCCCCTTCCTTTCTTCTATTCTCTTTTAAATCCTCTGCTATCTGACTTCCAACCTCCTCATTCAACAGAATTGCCTTGAAAATCAAGAGAATGTCATTAATCTCTTAATTGTCTATCAATCTTCATTTTTCTAGATCTTTATAGAGCATCTCATTGTTAGTCATCTTCTCTTAGATATTGTCTCCTCTTTGGTTTTTCATAACTGTTTCTTCTTATTTCTCCTGATAGATATCTGACAACTATTTCTCAGTCTACTTTATTCATTTCATGTTCAGTAACTTTGAGCCCTGTCCTGGACCCTTTTCTTTTTGTCTCTATGCTATCTCACATTGGTGATATCATCAATTCCCATAGGCTCAAACATTTTCCCTAAGTTGTTAATTCTCATAACTATATTCAGCCCTATTCTCTGTGCTGAACATCAGTCCCACAGATCTACCTGGTTTTTTTTTTTTTTGGATATCTCAAATTGGATGTCTGTGAGATAATTCAAACTTAACATGTCCAAATAAGAACCCAATCCTCCCCTGTTCTGAATTTCTATGTTACTATTGAGGATATCAACATCTTCCCAGTCATCCAGGTTTACAATAAGTTTAGTGATAGATATCCCAGGCACTCTGCTAAATCTTGTACCTTTAATATACCTTTAAAGTGTCTCTTGTATATGCTTACTTTACTCATACAGGCATAATGTTAAGTTCAGGTATTCCTCAACTCTCTTCCTACTTCCATCCATCCTCTTCTTGTTTGGAAAATGATTTCCTAAAGCAGAAGTCTAAACATGTCACTTCCCTATTCAATTCATTCTAGTAGCTCTCTATTAGCCCCAGGATCAAATACAAAGCCTTCTGCTTGACCTTTACAACCTGGTCCCTTACTACTTTCCAAGTCTTTTTAGACATCATTCCCTGCAATGCATTCTATACTGCAATCATACTAGCCTATTTGCTGTTCTTTTCACACAACACTCCAACTTTTCATCATGTGTTTTTTGTTCTGATTGTCCCCCATGCTTGACATACTTTCCCTCTTTATTTTACTTCTTAATATTATTAGTTCCCTTCAAGGCTCAACTCAAATGAGACATTCTATAGAAGGCCTGTTCTGATTCCTCTGATCCACTATAGTCTTCTCCTCTAATGTTATCTTCTATTTATTTTTGCATATATCTTGTGTGTGTGCATATTTATGCCCATCATGTCCCTCATTAAAATAGAAGGCTTTTAAAAGTTCCCAATAGAATGTGAGCTCTTTGAGGTCAGGGACAATGCTTGCATTTTTATGTTTTCCTAGAGCTTAGCACAGTGCTGGCGCAAAGAGTAAGGTCTTAATAAGTGTTCCCTCATCAAAAAATGAGAGAATTGAACTGGATAACCTCTTAGGTCCATTCTAACTCTAAATCTTTAATCTTATTAACCTATCAAATATTTTTACTGTCCTAATCTCTAAATATGTAAATTTGCTTTTTTAGGAGGAAGGGAAATGGGAAGAAAGTCTTTCTATACAATAACACAGAATACTTTGCTACCTGGAATATAAAATTTTTAAACACACATGAAATACAAGGACAGTATTCTTCCAACTAGGTCTGGGAAAGGTTTCTGGTACTCTAGTGAGTTTCCACAGGCACTCTGTGAATATCTCCACTCACTACCATGAAAATTTAATAGGGAATGTGATGAAGAATGATGTCAGATAGGTGAGGAGAAATACAGGGCAGAAAATCAAATGGTAATCAGTTGAGGCAGCTGGGTGGTGCAATGAATAGACACCAGGTCTGAAGTTAAGAAGACTTATTTTCATGAGGTCAAATCTGATCTCAAACTAGCTATGTGACCATGGGAAAAATCACTTAACCTTGTTTGCCTCACTTTCTTCATCTGTAAATAAGTTGGAGAAGAAAATGGTGAACCACACCAATATCTCTATCTAAAAAACCCCCAAATGAGGTCACAAAAAGTCAGAAAATTGAAAAATGACTAAAATAACAACAAAAATTATCTGAGACATAAAATACATTAGCTTGGAAATTAAGTAGAAAGTAAACAGCTCATATAGATGTGAAGAAGAACATGGAGCAGAAAGGAAAAAAAAATTCATCCTATGAGTTAAAAAGATCTGACTTCATGTTCTGCCTGTTCTTTCAGCTGTATGACCTTGGATAGTCACTTACTTTCTCAATGTCCCATAAATCATAATTTACAAAGCAAGCACAAACCTGCATATACAGAGGAGTTGTTTTTTTAAGGCTCCCCTATACTAATGAAATCACAGAAATAGTCCCTTCTACCCTATGCCTCTCCTAGACTAAAAAAGTCTGTATCATACATACATTCTTCTAATTGGCTGGCCCAGATATTTCACCCACCAAGAAGAAAAATTTTGAGATGTCAAATATAACTGATGGTGCTCAAGCAACTCTTAGTAGGTACCCCTATCCTGGGATATTTCAATAGGCCCATGTCCCCATAAAACTAGTCATTATTAGGAACTAAAGTAGACTTTTATTTTTGGAGATACCTTCATATTTATAAACTCTAATTCCTAAAGCTCCAAAGCCCAAAGTAATTTTATCAATAATGGGTATCTGGATAAGGTAGGATAGGAATTGTAACCCCAAAAGGGTTGGAACAGACACAAGTAAGGGCTTAAAAACGATTTCTTAGGTCTTGATATGGGAAGACTGGGAAAAGTCATGGCAATGAACTTCCTAGAGACTTATGAAGCATCAGAAACATTTTCACAAATAATGTGGTGATAACAACTCGGAAATTCACTGCTTTATATGATTCGACTGGCACAAACTTAACAGGGAAAATGTTGTATTGAGAAAGAAAGACACTGAGAATAATAATTTGAATAATTTGAAAAAATAAATTCTCCTCTCCCCTAGGGCTGATAAAATTGGAAAATACAACAAAACTCTTTAATTCAAAGTACAAATTCAAAATTTGGGATACTCAATGAAAATTACAAAAATATATATTTGTATGTGCTGGTGGTAATGATGACAAAATAACAATCTAACAACATCCATCTCCATACTAATACTTCAAGCATGTATAATTTCATTGGTGTAAAGATTCCCTCCACCAAAAGAGATTGTAATCAGTCTATAATATAGTAGAAAAGTCATATGCAACAGTTTGAGACTCAAAGTTCTCATATACCAAGGGGCATATAGCTAATAAATTGTAGAGGCAAAATTTGAACCCTGATCTTTCTGGCCTTATGTTCAATACTCTACAGAGCATGCTTTCTCTATAGAATATGAATATTAACATAAATCAAGTATTCATTAAATAGTTCAGGTAGAATGTATAACTGGCACCATTATATGCAGACTGACTATATGCATCTGACAATAATAAAAAACTAATATCCTATAACTAAGATTTTCCATTAATACCTTCCAATCAATTAGTCTCTTTTTTTCAAGCTATAAACAGAAAATTTCTGACTAGAGATGAATAGAGAGTTGATCATCATGAATACTAGCAAGGAAAAGAACAAAAATAAATCAATTTAATGAATATTTCTTTAGTGCCTACTGTGTACTAGCACTATAAGGGATACTATGGGAGATTTGTTTTTAAGTTCAAGGCAGAGTCAATTCAATTCAACTTTACAATTAATCATTTGTTAAGTGACTACAATATAACAGATATAGAGGATACAAAAACAAAAATCAAAATTCCCTGTTTTCAAAGAGTTTATAGCTAGTGAAGAGTTCCATTTACTCAAAGAATTAACCCCAAAGTGAAGACATGTATTTTAAATAATGGTATTCAAATGCCAGGTAACATATGAATAGATTAGTAATATAGGTAATGTCAACTATGAGGCAAGTAGGTAGCAAAATGGATGGAGTATTGAGTTCAAATTTGACCTCATACACTAGCTGTAACTAGTGAAACTTCAGTTTCCTCATCTGTAAAATAAGCTGGAGAAGGAAATGGCAAATCACTCCATTACCTTTGCCAAGATCACCCTAAATGGGGTCACAAAGAATTAGATTTGAAACTGCCTCAACACAATAAATGTCCACTATAGAAGAGCTTTCACTCTTCAGTTTCTTGCACAGTTCCTGACATATTAATAAATGTTTACTGATGGAGTCAGAGAGATATGGGCTAGGATAGTTGGAGGAAGGTTATATTAGAAGGAAGACTTCAGTTAATACTTAATGAAAAGCAGGATAGTCAGAGGGAAAGAGGGCATTCCATAATACTGAGAATGAATGAAAGGGCTGAGAGGAAAGTGACTTGACCAAAAAGATGGCTTTCTCCCTCAAAAGATTAACAGTTTAATGAGGGTGATTTTTGGTAGTCATAGGAATGGAGAAAAGAAAAAGGGAAAAATATGATGTGTGTTAGAATAAAGTCTAGAAAAGATTATGTCTAGAAAGTCTAGAAAAATAAAGTCAAAATTTTAAACATTAAGTTTAAAAAATTTGAACTTTAGTAGTTGGAGTAGTAGATACATGCTATTTGGCCTAAACAACAACAAAAGGGAGAAATATATCTAAATTTGCTTTTGAAAACAGTCATTACCTTTAACAAACATTTAGATCTTCTGCAAAGATCTGAACTCAATTCAATGTGTATCTCTTTTCATTGTAGAAGAAAAGAAACAAAGAAAATATTTTGGTGTTCATGATTTTTTAAAATTAACACAGGTATGCAAACAATTATTCTGATTTTGGCAGCACAATAATAGACTTAATAATAATTGAGAAAACAAACTTACTGGCCAAAAACATTTTAAATGAGTCTCCTAGATTAGTTTTTCAAAGTAAATAAGTGTAATTACTGGCATATTAAAAAGTAACTATAACTTCTAAAGATGAGGACTAAACAAGTCACTGGGAGAATATGATTTCATATTTATTAATATTTAATAAACTGACATGAATGGAGTTGTTTACTTAGATTGTAGAAACTTAAGTAAGGAACAAACCAACAAAAATCTCACCATGATCTATCATGTTCTTTATGCTTAAGAGGAATTCTAGCCTTCCCTTAAATATTTAGGATCATATATTCACAATGGGGAGGGAGCCCAAAGATAATATTAAGTCTTGTTTTGCAGATGAGCTCCCAAGAATCCTAAAGATAAGAGTATTTGCCTAATAAAGTCAAAATTTGAACTTCTATCTTCTGACTCTAAATCCTGAATTATTTCTACCACACCACACTTAATTTAACTCTTTTCTAAAATTTAAAATCCAATGTTAAAAAATTGAGGACTGTTTTCAGATTCAACCAAGATCACATTAAGTATTTTACAAACTTTAAAGCACAAAAGAAATGAGTCATTATTATCATCATCCTCATTTATAATCATTATTGTTAACTATTATTATTCCCTTAATCTATATCTTTCAATTTATCACATCTTTAAAAAAAAATTTTGATGGTCAATTTTGATTTGTTTTACTATTTTTCTCACACTCTCTGCTCTAATAACTACCTTTTGGATCTCATTTTATATTACCAGTTCAGCTGCCATTTAATCTCAGCTAGAATGTAAACCACTTTTTGAGGGAGAAAATCATTTCTTCCATTTTCTTCATATTCCTTCAGACACTCAGTGCTTTGCAGACAGTAGACACATAATAAATGTTTTTTTTTAAATAATTCATTCCTTAATCTTTTCCTCTTCATCCAGGCACAAATAATTGCCAATGTCTTTTTTTGACTTCTGCATCTGTCTGCCACTCATACAAACCAAAGACATTCCATTTGAAGATAAATGGAAAGAAAACTGCTATAAGCAAGGTAAAAATCACAAATACATGAATTAAATGTCCTGTAGTAGGGAGACAGTGAAATTCAAGAACTAAATTTAAAAAAAAAACCTGAGTGAACTAGTAAGATTCACCAGAAATCTAAGGAAAAGGAAGAGAGAGAGATTTTGCTTTTAGATATATTCTATGGTCTTTTTTCCCCCACTTGTCTCCCCTTTTTAGTTGCTTTCAAAATAAAAGCTCACAAATCTCCCTTGTACATCACTACTATAAAAAGACCCTGTGGTTAGGAAGGAAGATTGAGAAAGGACATCATCATTCCACATATTGGCAATCATTACATTATACAAAACACCCGGGTTAAATACTGCTGGTAACAAAAATATGGATGGAAGAAACTGCATGGTAGGTGAAAATTTTTGCTTAAAACTGGTTTAGATAGATTGCCTTAATTTTCTCCCTAGAAGTAAATGGAAATTTTAGGGAGGTGTATTAACTCTTTAGGAAAATTGAACATGATGCTTAATGAATTGTTGCCAGTAATTGAATTAAAGGTACTTTAGTGAGAAAGCTTTCCTCAATGTGACAAAGATTATGAATTCATGATCTTTTGTCTCCTCCTTTTCTTCCAAACCTCACTTTTCTCCCACTTACAGTACCTTACTCATTTCCCTAAATTAATCCTTTCTCTCTTTTCCTATTGTCAAAGAACAAATGCATGCACTAGTAAAAGCTTCTCTTAATAACAGAAACTTTCTTCCTTTCTGACCTTCCCTATTTGGTTATTTCCCATATATCATTCCCCAAATTATTATTGTCTTCAATTATGTCCAGCCTTAGTTCTGAATCTACAGATAAACAAATCTTGATTTCCAAAATTTTCTAAAACTCTCCTCCTGACCTACTCCTTTATCTTTGAATCCTTCAAATCCTCTCATTTATATTCCTTTTCAGCATTTCATTTGAAAAACCCAGTAGCATCACACTCAAATAGAAATGGAGTTACTAAACCACACACAAAGATCTCTGCGGGTTGTCTATTCACTCAGAAAACCACATGTTAACATTCTCTATCTTCTGTTGTATTTTCATTTATTTTGTTAATTATTTCCTAATTAAATTTTAATCTGGTGCAGCGTTGCATGCTGCCTGCTATGATGCTTCTGGTACAGTATATTTTTGATTCAAGAAGATTCAAGAAGACCCACATTCAAGTCTTGCTTAAGCCATTTGTGTAATTCTAGGGAAGTCTCTCAGTCTTGCTGGACATGTGTCTTTGTTTATAAAAAAAGAAGTGGACTGAATGTCTTCTAAGGTCCTTTCTAGTTCTAGGTAAATGATCCCTTTTCCACCTGTTTCCATTTTGGGCTCTTCATGCCAGTACTCCACGTTGAAACAGGTTTCCCACTGATGCATGTCAGAGCCCTCACTCCTCTCTTCCAAATTGTTTCTGAAAATCCACCTGCTCTATGAAGCTTGTTAGCAATTACACCCACACAGTGCTCTGGTTGTTTACTTTATTATTCCTGGGGTTTGTGTCCTTAGATAGTTCTTCAGGACTAAGGGTGTATTTATTGCCCTTTACCTAATAGAAATTGTAAGAACATTGAGAATGCCATATGAATAAAGAAGAAAGAAAGCATCAGAGATTTTTCTACCAACTCACTCAAATATGGCTTAGTATTATTAGGGCATTGTCTTATGGTTCCTCATTTCTTTTTTAGAAAAGTCTTTTCAGGAAAAAAAATTAGTCTGCCCTATAGCCTTCTTATTCCAATAAACAGTATTAGAATAAAATTCTCCAGCTATCTATGAGCATTGCAACACTTACAGCAGCGAAGTGGTGGATGGACAGTTAGTTTCACTAACTGCTGCCAAGTTGCCTATTCGTGGGGTGCTGAACAATGCTGATGTCTTCTGATTAATTCATGGGCAGGATAAGATTGCTGCCACCAAATATGCCTAGGTTGAGAATCATAGAGTTAGAAAGGACCTCACTTCAAGAGATCATTTAGTCTGTCCCCTGACCTCAAATTAACCCATTGAGATTCTAGGGGAATCTTTAAAAAAGTTCTACTCTATATTTAATGATGCTGAAAATTTTCTACTTATGAAAGATTCCTATGCTGACACTGCCAGGTCCATTTGTGGGTTTTTTTTTTGTTTTGTTTTGTTTTGTTTGTGAGGGAGAGGGTCCATTTTAAAAACAGTGGCAGATAATGCTGCAAAATGAAAAATCAAATCCCAACTTTGCTTATGTGAAACCAGGCACACCCCTTTCCCTATGTGAGCCTTAATTACTCCATCTATAAAATAAAAGGGCTGAAAGAGATTATCTGTAAGGTTACTTTCTGATCTAAATTTATGATCTTATTTTTCTCAAAGAGAATAGAGGCCAAAACAGAGATCTGGAAGTTCAATTAATCAATCAACATTGTCACATATTTAAAAGAAGAAAACACCAGAGATTTTTTTTTTTTTACCAATTCACTCAAGTACCACTTAGAATTATTAGGGCATTTTCATATGGTGTCCTCATTTTTTTAATCTTTCCAGGAAAAAAAGTTTGTCCCATAGCCTTTTTATTCCCATAAACAGTTTTAGAATAAATTTTCTATAACTATGAGCACTGCAATACTTAGAGTAACAGAGTGGTAAATGGACAGTTAGTTTTACTAATTGCTCCCAAGATGCAAGAAAAGAGAATTTTCTTATAAAAAGTTACTCACTAGGTACTCATGTAACAATATTTATATTACTAATAACTTCTCCAAAGTTATTTCCAACCAGGTATATGGATGAATATACTCTGTCTATGCAAATGTACTTATAGGCTAAATTTTCCTATCATGAACCATGTGAACCAGCTGACTTTTTGAATCAATGTCATGTTCTCCTATGAATGCAAAAACCAGTCTAAATATTATTACATGGCTATTGCGAAATGGTGTTACTTCTCCTTTCAAGTATCATATCAGTTCCAAGCTTAGCTAACATTCCAAATTGTATCAAACCATT
This sequence comes from Myrmecobius fasciatus, assembly GCA_023553655.1. NCBI lineage: Eukaryota > Metazoa > Chordata > Mammalia > Dasyuromorphia > Myrmecobiidae > Myrmecobius > Myrmecobius fasciatus. The sequence continues at coordinate 545,189 of JAJPUD010000828.1, forward strand.
TTCTATATTAGTCCTTAGGGAATTGTGCTATTCATTGATTTTTCAACAAGTTTGCTATAAAGTTTTTATCTTCAATAATCCTGTGTTAAGTTTACCCCAATGCCCAAATGTGGGATAGAAATGATTTTACATTCTCAAAGCCTATGCCAGTAAAATTTAAGTCCTAGAAGGTTTTATCATGCTGAAAAGGTTGAGAATATGGTTCTAGCAAATGACTGTCTTTCCTTTCAGAGGATCAGTTTAGCTGAATGAGAAGAGATTCATCACTATTAAGCAGGCCACTTTATGATGAATTCTTTGGCCATGGAAACTCATGGAACAGGAAAAAAAATCGTTCTCATTTCATCCTGTGTGACCCTTTTCTGATTCTGCAGTTGTGATGGCATAATAATGGAAAGGGGACAGAGAATGCTAACAACCACAGTTTTTAGATCACCTACAAACTTAATATAGTAGTTGGTATTTGTAAAAGTAAGATAATAGTCAACTAATCAACAAGTGGATCTACTATTGGATGGAGTTAAATCATATCAATCTTGAAAGTGTCATTTTAAAGGAAATTAGAGAGAAGGAATTTAGAGCCACATGAAAGTATGGTTTGTAAGTACTTTTTGTAGAGGCAAAGAAAGAACTGAAGATGGTTCTATTATACCAACTTCTATTTTCCAAAAACAACAATGTGTTCATGGCTATTTTATTGGACATTTAGTCATTTTGAATCCCAATACTCATGATAAGTATTTGCAAAAAAATAAAAAAAATCATTGTGAAAACAATTGTAACTTATACATCAACATCAATTAGAGAAAATGAAAAAGAGAGAAATTCTGTGGATAAATCAATTGCTGTTGTCATTTCAGTCATGTCTGATTCTCTGTGACCTAATTTGGAGTTTTCTTGGCAAGGATGTTGGCATCATTTTTCCATTTCCTTCTCTAATTCATTTTATAGATGCAGAATCGAGGCAAATAGGGTTAAGTAACTTGCCTGGGTTCACCCAGCTAATATGTGTCTGAGGCTAGTTTGAACTCAGGTCCTCCTAAATCTAGGGCTGGCCCTCTAACCATTGTGCAACCTAGCTGTCCTGAATAACTCAATAAGACCCACCAAATTAAATCAATTAGCATTGTGATATCCAGTGACTTCAATACAAAAGTGGGGGGGGAATGTGAGTATTCTAAGAATTATGTATATTTAATGTATTATGTATGTATCAGGAAGAAAAAAAATGAGAGGCCAAACACTATACAGAAGACTTGAGCCTTACATTATGAATATTTTCTTCAAGATAAAAAAGGGCAAGCAATAAACATGAACTCTGAACATCACAACAAATGAAACTGACTGTGTTTTTGCAGATAGGAAAAGACTTGTCATTTATGTGAGTGGAATTCCTGAATTATGATTTCCAGTTATACTATTAGCCTATTAAAAGCAAACAAAAAAAGGAGAAAAAGATAAATTATTAGAAAAGATTACAAACTTAGGTAATGGAAAAAAAGAATTAGCAACAAAACCAATCATACTAATTTCATGCTGAACCAAGGAACTCAGAAAAAAAAAGCCTAAAAAAATGTTAATACCTGACAATTGCCATGTTAAGAAATATTTAAAATAGGGCAGCTAGGTGGTGCAGTGGATAGAGCACCAGCCCTGAAGTCAGGAGGACCTGAGTTCAAATCTGGTCTCAGACATTTGACATTCCCTAGCTGTGTGACCCTGGGCAAGTCACTTACCCTCAATTGCCAAAGCAAAAAAAAGAAGAAAGAAAGAAAGAAAAGAAATATTTAAAATATAAATTCATTTGTAAATCTTATGAATAAGCATAAAGAGAATTAGTGGAAAATTAAAATCAGTTTTTAAAATGATTGGAACACTGAATATAATGTCAGACATTTTTTCTTGTATAAATCAGTTTTGCTGATATTTTTTCCTCTCTTTCATCTGTAACAATTCAAAAGAGTTGATCATCTGCAGAACAAAGATCAAATGGATAAAGAATATCTATAACCCAGATAATGACATGAAGTGTTCATCAGTATGTGTATCTGGCATATACACAATACAAATGGACAATCAATTGGACTCACAATTAGGAGGAGAGTAGACTAGATTGCCTTCATGTAATTACAGAGTTCCTTTAATGACCTCAAACTTTTCTTGAAAACACAGGACCATTTTTAAAAATACCAATATTCTACCAGTGTTATGCTATGATGGAGATGAATGTAATACAAAATCTCACAAGAACTAAAAATTTTTTCTCAGGCAGAAAACAATGGAGAGGTTCAAGGTCAGTGTGAGCAGGCTATAATATATAACCAATGAGGAACTTCAGACAAGAACAGGGGTAAAATATATTAATAGGGAGATAGAACATGATAGAAAAAGAAGATGAATTAGTGACTTAGCAAGAGAAAGGGATGGTAAAATATCCCAGATCCATTTGAATATAATAAACTTTGTAGCAAAATAAATATAGGCTCTAGGTTCATACCTTCTCCTGTCATTTCTTGGCAGCTACTCAGTGAATACTGATTTATTAATTCCTATGGATCTTGCTTTGTCTCTAAGTAGTTAAGTTTTATTCATGGTGGCCAAATAGCCAATATGTGTGGTCACCGTACTAAGTTAAATTCTAATTTTTAGCTTTTCCATTAAACTTTTTGAAGGTCTATCTGCTTCCTTATCTCTTAAACCAAAGAGATACATGTGAAATTCCCCAGGCAGTCCTTAGATCCATCTTAAATAGAAGAATTTTAACATAATTCTTTGTCTAATTCATCAATACCTCTTCTATATCCAAAGGTACAATAGACTTTTCTTTGTTCTATTTTTCAAATTCTGAATCATTCTAAAAGTCTTTCCAAAATCTACAAAGATTTCGTGTTTTCTGACTAAATCCTGTGTTCTGGTGAGTAACCAAAATTTATTGCCAACTTCATTTACTCCTTATTTTATCCCAAGGAGTTTTATCTTATATTCCTGAGCAATAACCATGCTTTTAAAACTCATTGTTTCTCAAACTCCACCTTGTTGCTTGTGTTTTGTAAAATTTCTTATTGAGACATAAATATATATATATATGTACACACACATATATATGTATACATCTTATTATAATTTCTTTTTATTTCTTATTTTTATTTGCTTTAATTTTATTTAATTAAGTCCTTTCTATCAATGATGTACTTTAACCTAAGATACCTTCAAGGAGGCTTAGTTCCTTTCCTGAGTTATTTTTTCCATCTACGTGTGCATCCATTCTCCTGAGTTTACTCCTTTATATTTATTGCTTGACATTGTGCATAACCTTAGAGCACATATAATAATAATATAACTTTCCAGTTTTAGACACCTCTCTGCTCCTTATTTTTCCAAGGTTCTACCCCTTCCTTTCACCATTTAAATCTCATTCCCCCCTGCTTTTGCCAACTCTGTGGAATCACAATTTGTTCAGATACTCACTTACCTAATAATTTTTTCTAGCATGAATGAAATCATTCTTGATTTTAATTACAAACATATATTAAGTAACCATTCAGTATTTGACAGCATATTAAGTGACACTATCATAGCATTTTGTTATCCATGCCATAGAGTTACAATCATAATCTCTGCTTCAAGTCACTGCCCTCCCTCTGCATCCTTCACAAAGCTGCCAAAATGATATTCCTAAAGCTGAGGTCCACTTCAATAAACTTCAGTGGAAACTGAATAATACCTGAAAATCATCTACAAGCCCCTATGCATGTCATTTGACTTCTTTTATAACCTTTTAATGGTCCAGTCAACTGGTCTTTGTACCTTTCATACACAATGCTTCACCTCCCATGTGAATTTGCCTTTGCATAGGATCTTCACACCACTTATACTGTCCTATACCCAGAATGAACTCCTTCTCCAACCCATTCCTTAAAATCTTTAATGTCCTTTAGCTCAAGCTCAGCTTTTGACATGAGGTTAGATGGTTCAGTGGGTGGAATCCAACCTCAGACACTTATCTATGGGACCCTGGACAAATCACTTAACTCTGTTGCCTCAGTTTCCTCATCTATAAAATGAACTGGAGAAGAAAATGGCAAACTACTCCAGCATTTTTGCCAAAAAAAAAAAAAAAAAAAAAAAAAAAAAAAACCCAAATAGGGTCATGAAGAGTCAAACTGAACAACTTCCCTGAAATCCTCCCTCTGCCTTGTATATCAGTAGTATCAAACTCAAATAGAGACAGAGCCACTAAAATACATTTTAAAAAGGATCCTTGTGCCATACTAATTTGGAAAGCTATATACTAACATTATCTATGGTCTCTTGTATTTTATTTATTTTGTGAAATATTTCCCAATTATATTTCCATCTGATTTTCCTGTACTCAGGAATGTTGGCATGTTTGATATTTCAATTGTATTTGTTTTTATATGTTTACATGTTTTCTTCACCCAAAAAATGTAAGCTCCTGAACTGCAGGCAATAGAATAGTGCCTGGCATATAGAAGGCACTAAATAAGTGTATATCAATTATTAGAAACAAAAAAATTCAAGGTCCTACTGAAAGCACATTTTTCCAACAATACTTGGATCAAAAAAGATATTTAAAGAATTTAAACAGTATCTTGCAATTAGAAAATCTGGAGATCTATATAACAAATAATTGCAATTATATTTTATGTTAGAAGCAAGTAGGTAGTGCAGTGGCCAGAGTTTCAGGTCAAAAGTGAGGAAGACTCATCTTCCTGGGTTCAAATCTGGCGTCCAGACATTTACTAGTTGTGTGACCCTGAACAAAACACTTAAATGTGTTTGCCTCAGTTTTCTTATCTGTAAAATGAGCTAGAGAAGGAAATGGCAAAGCAGTCTAGTACCTTTGCCAAGAAGATCTCAAATGGGGTTACAAAAAAGTTAGAAATGACTAGATAACAGCAACACTTTATATATACCATTATTGCACTGAAGGTAATGATTTTTAGAGTATCATGTTGTAAAAACACAGGAGAGTATAAGTTCTGGCCTTGACATCAAAGCACCACACCTGGAAGAGACCTTAGCGATTCCGCAGTGCAAGCCCTCATCACACATTGGGAAACTGAAGTACAGAGATATTAAGTGCCATATTGATAGTATGGAGCAGAGATGGGATTCTTAATCAATTTTTTTTGATTTCTGGCTTGATGTTCCTTCCACCATATCATATTATCTCTCATATTTAATTCAATAATAGCAAGAATAAACATTTCTTAAATGCCTACTATGTAAAAGCACTGTTTTATTTATTCAGAATACAAATATTAAATAAGTTCTCCTTTTATAAGTTCATGAGAGAAGATAGTAAGATAGGAAATAAATACCTATAATCCAAATCAAAATGTGATAAATATATTTTTGATAGTAGAGGTTTGATCAAAGTGTTGCTAAGCATTAAGTTGTCAGAAAAACTTCAATTTTATTTTTTTATTTTTTCATTAGATATGATCATTAAGCTTCATTCTTTTAATAGGTATTTACTGAGCAACTATAATAAACCAGATTTTAAGCTCTACAAAAGAGATATCACACAGTTCCTTCCCTGAAGAAACTTTTGATTTAGCTACATATATGTACAGTTAGTGCACATTACTAACTTCAATAGAAGGCAGTGTGATAAATGACAAGTAAGTCATACAAATTAAGTGCATAGATTCCTAAGACAAGAAGGATGCTGATCAGGAAATAGGAAGTATATGGCATTGGAGCTCCATGGGGGAAGGGCAATGAGTTGGGCAACATTCCAAATAGAGGGCAGGGCATGAGCAAAGGTAAAATGGTGGGAAAGCACGGTATGTGTCAGGAGAATTGGAAGCAGTCTAAATTAACTAGAACATCTGATACTTAAGGGAGGGTATACAGTACCTAATAATGTTTTGCATATAGAAAACATGCAATAAATACCTATTGAAATGATTTGAAGTGAGCAAAAATAAATCAGTCTAGAAAGGGATATTGGAGTTAGATAAAGGAGAACCTTAAATGCTAAGCTGTAGAAGTTGGATTTTAGGTCCTGAGCAACCATTGCAGGTTTTTAAGAAATTGGGGAGAGGAGAGAAGAAAAATTATCTAAGAGCACTTGAGTTAGATAGATTGGAGGATAAAAGAAAGAAGGTTAAAAAAATAGGTGAGAGTTCATTGAAATAATCCAGATTATGGTTATATGGACCAATACTCAGGCAATAACAATGGGGAGATGGAATGACATGATAACAAATTGGCAAAGAAAGGGGAATAAAAGATTACTTTTGGTTCAGAGTCTTATAAATATAAAAATTGTATTATTATTAACAAAATTTAACATTCAAAAAAAGGAATTGCTTTGGGGAGTAACATGATAAACTCATTTTTAAAATCATTGAGTTTGAGGTATTAACAAGACACCCATCTGGAAATGTCCAGCAGGCATTGGAAATGTGGAATAGAAATATGTAAGAGTACTAAAAATAAAGATTTAGAAATCATCCATATAGAGATGAGAGTTTAAGCTCTAGGAGGAGATAATGATCATAACAATAATGACTAATATTGATATAGCACTTTAAAATGAATGAAGCACTTTACCTATATCATTTTACTTGAGGGAATAAAAAATATTAGGCAGATGGTATAAAAAAGGGAATAAGAGAGGATATAGAAAAAGAATAAAGTAAAAAGGCTAATCATATTATCTTAGGACAAAGGTTCTTAAACTGTAGTCACAACCCCATATGGGGTCATGTGACTGAATGTAGGGGTCATGAAAAACATGGCAACAGTAAAAGGTATCAAATATTTGACCAAGATTTCTTTTTGTAAAAATAAACAAGCATATCCATCTCATTGGTATGCAAATTTACTTTCATCTTTAATACAATTATAAGTATACCAAAATACTGTCTTAAAATAAATTTATTTAGGATTTATTAAGGGTAATTGTTTGATTTGCATACTTACTTTATATACCTATATATAGTGTATACATATATATATATTTATTTATACACATACACACACACACACACACACACACACACACACATATATATATGTAGGGCTGCACAAAAAGTTTCTTGGATGAAAAGGGTTTGTGAGTAGAAAAAAGTTTTAGAAACCCTGTTTTGGAAATGTCTATATTTAGGGGCCAAGAGGAAGAAGAAAAGCCCACATAGAGAAGGGGAACCAGGGAATATATTTTATAGAACTTCAAAAGGCCTTTGTCCACCTTCTCACACTGAGGATACTAAATAACCAGACTTTATGTGTTTCCTACAGAAAATGTCATTCCAGTTATACACTTGGGGCTATGCAGCTTCTTTTTCACTTGGACATCTCCCTCACTCCTCTTACCATTCTTTCCTTTTCTCTCTCCCAAACTTCTCAACTTTAGCTCTGAGAATTATAATCAAATCAATACTGTCATTGCTTCTGAGTATTCCATGAGAATTTCAAGTGATTATTTTATTGTTCTACTCACCACCTTTGTGACTTCCCAGAACATATCATCCTTCCCAGGCTACTTGTTTTCTAAGTGTTATTTCCCCATTAGGGCTAGCTAGATGGTTTAGTAGATATTGACCAGGGCCTGGAATCAGAAAAACACTTCTGAAGAATCTCTAAGCCTGCCTCAGATACTTAGTAGTTGTGTGAGTTTAGGCAAGTCACTTAACCTCTGCCTTAATCCACAGGAGAAGGAAATGGCAAACCACTGTAGTAACTTTGCCAAGAAAATCCCACAAACATTATGGCCCGCGGGGTCACAAACTCATGACTGAACAACAAAAACATCTTCCCATTAGAAAGTAAGTTCCTCACTGGAAATTGAGTGTATGCCCATTAACTGGGAATGGATGTATAATGGAATATTATTGTTTTATAAGAAAAGAGAAGCAAGCTGATTTCAGAAAAGCCTGGAAATACTCACATGAACTGATATTGAATGAAGTGAGCAGAACCACAAGAACATTGTGCACAGTAACAAGATTTTGTGATCAACTGTGATGGACTTGGTTCTTATCAGCAATGAGGTGATTTAAGGCAATTCCAATGGACTTGGGATGGAAAGTGAAATCCATATCCAGAAAGAGAACTAAGAGATGAAATGCTGATGAAAGCATAGAATTTTCATTTTTTGTTGTTGTTTGCTTGTTTGTTTTTTCTTTCTTTGTTTATTTGCTTTTTGATCTGATTTTTCTTGTGCAGCATGATGAACATGAAAATATGTTTAGAAGAACTGTACATATTTAACCTCTATCAGATGGCTTGCTGTCTTGGGGAAGGGTAGGAGAGAGAAAAATTTAGATCATAAGGTTTTGCAAAGGTGAATGTTGAAAACTATCCTTGCATGTATTTGGAAAAATAAAATTCTGGGTTTTTTTTTTAATTTTTAAAAGGAAACTTCCTCAAAAGCAGTGACTCTCTCATTTTCACATTTGTATCCCCAGCATTTAATACAGATCTAGGCACCTAGTAAGTGCATAATAGAAGTTTTTCATTCATTAATTCATATAGAAAATAGGGCAAATTAGTAATACATACCCTAAAAAGTTAGTCCTACTCCCTAGTTTTAATATAGCTCCTTTTCCCAGTCTTTTTAGACAGATTTCCAATAGACTTCTCCACAATTTCAGTGACAATTAAGTAACATAGCTCTTCCTCAGGCAGAAATCTATGATAGCACCAGAGTACAATAGTTTGAAATTCTCTCAATGTCAATCAATCAATCAATAAGCATTTATTAAACGATTACTATGTGTCAGGCACTGTACTAAGCTAGAAATAAGAAAATGGGCAAAAGGAAAAAAATGCCCTCGAGGAATTTACACTCAAGTTGAAGAAAAAAATGCAAACTAGCATTTACAAAGCAAATTATATAGAGGATAAATAAGAAATAGCAGAAAGAAGGTACTGGAATTAAAAGAGGTCAGGGAGTTGAGGAAGGCTTCCTGTAGAAGATAGAATTTTATTGGAACTTAACAGTTGTCAATAGTCAAAATGAAGGAGGAAGAGTTTCAGGCATGGGGGTAGGGAGAGAAAAGGCAGAGGAGTGTCTTGTTAATGCAAGAGCCAGGAGAACAGTGTCACTAGATCTGAGAGTAAGATGTAAGAAGACTGGAAAGATATGAAGGGACTAGGTTATGAAAGGATCTGAATGCCAAGCAGAGCATTTTGATGTGCCACTAAATGGTTAAAATTGGTATATAATTCAAACTTGAGCATTACATACAATGACAACACAAATTCCTAAGTGAGAAGCTTCTCAAGCAATGGAGTAAACTGTGATATATTATCAACAGAAAACTTAATTTGGAGTCAAAATATCTGGGTCCAACTTTTCAACTACCAGTACAACCAGAGACAAATCATTTAATCTTATTTTTATTTATTTACAAAATGAGGGAATAAGACTAGATGATCTTTAAGGTTCCTTCCAGTTTTGAGTCCTATAATTTTATGAGTATGGGTTGGGGCTGCAATAAATTTGGTGCTAGAACTGGGAGCAGAAACTCTGGGTTGAGAGTGGTTGAAAAATCCTATTCTAGGGGTTTAATGCAGATGGAGATGGTGACTGACCATATGTCTTCAAATCCCACATTTGTACATTTATACTAGGATTTTTCTAATCCCTTATTCTAATATATCAGAGATGCCAAATAAATATAACACAAGAGCAATAAATTTGGAAACACTGAATTTGGCAAAGCAACTCAATCTATTTCAGGAACATCTTGGGTCTTACAAATTTATTTGGTCATGCAACTTTTCTATTTAATTTTAAAGGCTTTTATATTTAGTGGAAGTTTAATCCATCTATTTTTGCTTTATGCATATTTAACTCATCAAAATTTGTATTAGATTAATTTGACAACTAAAAAGCTTTAAGAATATTTTCTCTGCTTCTTTCTAGGGAAATACAATGTCATGGAAAGTTCACCCCTAAACAGAAAGAATCCAAGAACTTCAGTGGGTTCTGAACTTAGCAATGCATACTTTCGTCTCCAAAATGAATTCCATGAAACAAGAATGCCTGATACCTACATATTTTAAAAGCACAGATGATTAATGAGGTGACATCTATTCAAGGTTATGCTTGATTTTGAAATTACCAGAAAATCTTTCTAGTAATTCTAATTCATTTTATACTGCCTGTCAATAAACCATCTTGAAACTTTTGTGGTACAAATGCATATGCAACCATTTATTTAACAATTACTGCCCATCTATACATTTTGGTCCCTTTGAAGATTTCTATCAGACATAATGAAAAATGATCATATCCTCTTGAGGACTGAAGGTGAAGGAAATGTCATCATGAGGTACATAAAAGGCTATAATTGGACAGGCAAAAGAAGAGCTGATTCATATTTAAAGAACTTGAGGAAGAGAGGACTCACACACAACCTTTCTCAGCATATTTTTTTTGTATTTCTTGTATTTTACATTTATTTCAAAATAGGATGCACCATCTTATAACAGCATCTCATAATGCCACTTAATTTATTCAGTAGCATGATCCAAGTTATTTCATAGATGAATAAAAATGCATGAAAAAAGATTAGTAACACATGAACCCTAGTTTCAATCTATTCACTGGACCACAGTCTCCTCCAGTACACAGACAGTATCCAAGTATCACAAGGAAGTTATAGTTCATTTTTTTTAGATCTGTAAGATGCCTTTTCAACATCTACATCCATTGCATAATTCTGTAAATCTCCCAGAATCTGACACTGAAAAACAATAGAAGCTCCTTTAACACTCTCTTTTCCCCCACAATGGTTCTATTGAGTCTGATAATCTTGCAGTTGCCAATCAATTCTAATTGTCAATGAGAGTATAAAACCACAAAGCAAACCTCTCTTAAGACTAACTTTACTTTTCAATGCTTCTTATTGACAATCTTCATTGAGGCTATTTAATAATTTTCAAATATAATTAAATTATCAGCCTCTCTAAATTTAAAAAGTGATAATGATAATGACAATGACATTGATGACAATGCCTTGAGTTGAAATAGTATCTTAGAATAACAGAATTTTAGTTCCTCCTAGAAGAAACTATGAAGGTCATTTAGTCTATTCCTCCATATGAAAAGTGTAGGAGAGATGAATATTCTCTACAATAAATTGACGAGTGTCATACAACCTTTGTTTGAAGACTTCCAATGATGGAAAACTTAACCACCGTGCTTTCCAATGCAGTCCATTTTAGGACAAATTTAATGAATATAAAATTCTTTCCAATATTTAGAGGGAAGGGGAAAAATCTTCTTTGTAATTTTCTATCAAGAGACACAACTTTTGCCCTCTGGAATCAAGCACAAATCTTATTCTCTTTTTCACCCTTAACATATTTTAAAACAGTGATCATATACATATTAAACCATCTTTTTTCTTTGCTAAACATTTTTAACTACCTTAATTGACCCATAGAGAATCTGGAATGGTTTCCCTAAATCAAGGATTCTTAAGTATTTTATTGTCATGGATTCCAATGGTAGTCAAAAAGTTTGTAAATGAATAAAACAAATTAGAAGGGATTATAAAGGATGATTTCAATAATATTGAAATGTTATTACAATTAAAAAAAAAAGTTCATTAGTCCTAGATTAAGAACCCCTGATGCAGGACACTCAGAAAAAGCTGAAAAGATTTCCATGAGCTGATACAAAGTGAAATGTCCTCTGTACAAAGTAATATTGTATGATGATCAGCTGTAAATGATTTAGCTATTCTCAACAATGCAAGAATCCAAGAGAACTCTGAAGGACTTATAAAAAATACTAATCAGCCCTAGACACAGAACTGATGGTCTCTAAATAGAGAGTGAAAGCATATTTTTTCTTTCTTTTTCTTGAGGTTTCTTTTTTTGAGGTTTTCTTTCACAATATGATTATTATGAAAAGTTTTGCATGACTACACATGTATAACATATATTTAATTGCTGGCCTCAATGAGAGGGTGGGGAAGAAGGAAAGAGAATTTGCAACTCAAAAGCTTTTTAAAACAATTGTTAAAAATTATTTTTGCATGTAAATGGAAGAAAAATACTAAATAATTTTTAAAAAGAACTACTGCACTAAATCAAGATCAACTTGTTGATTTATCTCAGAATGAGATATAATATTCTAAATGCATATTGCCTTGTTTGTATACCTTTTATGTCTTTAATTGGGAATCTGGGAAGCTAGGTAGCAGAGTGGATAGAGAACTAGGATTGGAGTCAGGAAGACCTGTATTCAAATTTGGCCTCAGATAATTACTAGTTGTATGACTCTGGATAAGTCACTTAACCCTGTTTGCCTCAGTTTCCCCATCTGTAAAATGAGCTGGAGAAGGAAATGGCAAATTACTCCAGCATCTTTGCCAAGAAAACCCACCGTGAGTCAGGCACAACTGAACAATAACAATATGTCCTTAATATGCACTTTAAAATTTATGGAATAAAACAAATGTTCCCATGACATGGTACAAAAGATGACTGAATATGAAACTGCATATCTGTTATGTACAATATGTTATTCCTTTTAAACATATAGCAAAGCTATTATGTAAAGTTCTTTTTCTCCCTTTTTTTTCTTCCCTTTCTTTTGATAATGCTTATCTGTGATTATATTTCACCCATCTTTTAGACAATTCACCCAGCTTATGTCACATCCAGTCTATAGCATAGCTATCTACCCAACAGAAGTAGTAGAATCTAAGCCCTCTGAGAATACTGTCATTTTTTTATTTCAGTGTTCAGCACCTAGTACAGTACTTGGCTCATAATAGATGAGTAATAAATAAGCTAAGTGGTTTATCAAGTAATTGAGCAGAAATGTTTAATTAAATTGAACTGGTCAGAAAAGACATTCCTCTGTGGTGGTGGGGGGGGAGGGGGGGAAGCACACCTATCTTATCACTGTTAACACGTATTTAACATGAAGTCTCTAAAAATCCCAGACCTTTTCACATGTAGTGATGTTTAGCCATCATGCCCATTTTGTACTTTCTTAACCTCAGTTATTGGACTTATCACTTACTCCCTTTTCTTACATTTGTTTCTATTCTCAAATTTCATTTATCATTCCAGCCTGCTGGAGATATATTTGTTCCATAATTCTATTATCTAGCATATTTGCCCCAGTCCTAATTTCACATAATCTATGAGTTTATCAAACATGTATTTAAGCTTCATCCAAGTCAGTGATAAAAACATTGAACCAAACAGGAGGAAAGATAAGCACTGCAGCATCCTGCAACATATCACTCATCATTTCCCTTAAGGTTAATACCAACCTCACCACATCATCAATAATCAACCCCATGTTGGCTCCAGTGTTCAGAGAGCTCTAAATCTGCTTAACTTTACTGTTAGTCATCTACATCTTGTCCTCAAGGTTATTATGAGGGTTTCTGTCAAATTCTTTAGTAAATTCATGTATAACATGTATATGACATTCTTCTGACCTTGTCTAATAACCCTGTCAAAAATGAAGCAAATAATGTTAAATCATAACTTGTTTTTAATGAACACATTCTGGTTTTCAGTAATATTTGCTTTCTTTTGTCAATATACAAAAAACAATCATTTATGCATTGGTAATTAGAAAAGATAAACATCTTAAAAATTTTAAATAAAATTTGTTAAATAAATAATCCACTATCTAATTTTACAGCTCATGACTGATTAAGTTCCTTGTCCTATAGCTTGTGAAATCTTTCCCCTTTTAAAATATTGAAACATTTGCCCATTGCTATTTAGTAGGTCCCTTCCATGTTCTTTATAATTATTCAAGGATTCCTACTGCTCAGCAATCATAATTACAAATTATCTAATATCCTAGTTCACCTGGGGCAAATAATAAGCTCAACTAATGCAACTAGGTGCTCTATATCTGCTTTCTATAGCCATATTGTTGTTGTTTTAGTTGAAAGAAGGAAGAAACTCAAAGATAACCCTAAGGTATGTACTACTCAACAAATCTTGGACCCAGATAGCATCATTGGCTCAATTCTTTTCCACAACCTACAGATATAAGTATAGTCACATCTTCCTAAAGACCTTAGCACTCCCAGAAGACACAAAGAAAGAATTTGTACTTTGTGATTTAAATCTTATAGGAACTACCAATAGAAAGTTTTAATCAATCTCACATATAGGTGAAGAAGAACTATGGGAACTTTGTACCATCGTGGCTACTGATCTTCTGAGTTTCTGTCCCAGTCTCAATCTTATTCCTCTGAGACAATCCCCAAATCTGCTTACATATTCTCTCAATCTCTTAAAGCAATAATACAATTAAATATTCACCACACATGACAAAACGATTTCACTTCCTCTGATACCCATCTCTTTCCAGAAGTCCTAATCAATAGCAGTTGACCCCGTATTGTTTGGCTAATATTTTCTTAGCATATTTATGTTCTGTTCTATACTGTTCTATACTGTCATGAGTAGGCTATACTTCTACTACATGGAAGCTAGTTACTATATTCTTGATATTTTCTTCCTAATGCTTATCTTTGATTTAAATTTCTTCTTAACTCTTTTCAGTGCTATCCTTTCACATTTTGGAGATTACTCTCCCAGAGAGAAAATGTATGTTATAGAGAAATGTCAATGATCTGTGATTTCTTCCAATATAATCCAAGATAAATTCACAAGCAAAAATTAAATGCATTTTAGGTGTGGCAGGTCATTTTGCATGCTATCTTAGGTGTTAAGAGAAAATGGAAATAGTCTCTGTCCTTATAGCTTATAGAATTTGAAGATTCCATTTGCCAACACTGATCACAATCCACTTATAAATTACTGATTTGGAGAATTGAGAGAAACTCAAAAAGGTTAAGGGACTTTCCTATTACCATGGAATAATGTTAGAGTTGAGACTTGCAACCAAGTCTTCCTGACTGAAAACTAACACTAACACTGTGCTCACTGCCTTCCTGCTGAAGATCAGAGATCAAAAATAGTTCTTTCCTTCTCTCCTTTAACATTGTCAATTCACTCAAGCTGGAGATTTTATCTTTCCTTTTTTTTCTCAAATAACTTTAGAAAACATTCTTATTTGGTTCATCAGTTTTGAAGAATGATACCTAGCAGAGAAATTAAAATGAGATGCATTTTTGGATCTGGTCACTGTGAATTTTTGTTTTGTTTCACTATGC
>JAJPUD010000829.1:4157-35992 GCA_023553655.1 Myrmecobius fasciatus
TGCCTCAGCAAAAAAAAAAAAAAAAGGTGAAAAGAAGAAAGTGGTCTTTGTAAAAGAAATAAATCACAATTTACCCAGCTGGAGTGCAAAGCATTGATTTGGTTCCTGGCTATCTCAGATTTTCTGTCTCTGTCTCTGTGTTTCTTTGTCTGTCTGTCTTCCTTTTTTCTCTCTTTTCCCCCTTTCTCCCATCTGTATGCAGTATTCTATTCTAAGGTGGAAATATTTAGGTCTGTTCCAAAGAATCTCATCTTGGAAATTCCTGTTCTTTTCCTTTTCTGAGGCAACATGCCAGAGTGGAAAGTATCCTCAGTTATAAAATGGAAATCACTATATCTACTACTAATCTCAAAGGCTGGTTGTGAAGAAGAAATGAGACTATATATGTTTATGTGTTTACATGTACATATATTCATATACATATACATCCATATTGTCTATGTAGCTATCTACCTATATCATATCTATCTGTCTATATACACCCAAGAGAATCCTTTAAACCTTTTCAATCTCAATATTGACAGTTTTTATTAACATTTTCATGACCATTTGAATGACTGTCTTGTTGATCTCCAACTTGGTCCATTCCTATCTGGAGCAATGAGAAGGATATTGACAGTCGAGGTCCTATTCCAAGTTCCATCATAATGGAGAAACAGGCAGAAGATCCTGTTATGTACAGATAATTTGGAGGATCTGGGGTTGTTTGGCCTGGAGATGAGAAGAGCTGGAGGGCCTGCTTCAATTACTTGCAGGAAAGTCACATGGAAAGATGATTACACTTGTTTCTAGTGAGCTCAGAGTAGAGCCTTGGGAGCTTGTTATTTCATTGATGTAAGGCGATCCTAGATACCAAAACGCCTTCTCCTACTTCAGATCAGCCATTTATTCTCTTAGAGAGTCATGCAGAACACCAGGAGGTTTGTTGACTTGGCCACATTCAGAGAGCCTGGAGGTGTCCAAGAGGGGGCAGGGGCGCTAGGCTCCTTGACACCCGGGGTAGCTCTTCATTCACCATACTGAGATGTCTCAAGAATCATAAAATTCAGAACTAAAAGAGCCATCCAAAGTCATTTAGTTTGGGCCCTTTTCACTTGGGTTTCATTAGCTTCTGATTTTCTATACCTCTATGTAGAGTCTATATAGCTGTAGCTAGAGATACATAATTGTGTTTCAACATAATTGGTTTTCTCAGTAATCTCATAAATGTTGTTGTAGCCATTTAAACATATTATTCTGGGAAAGGGTCCAGAGACTTCCCCAATCTGCTGGAAGGTGGGGGATGGGGAGGTGCAACAATCTCCCAATGTAGATAATGCCCACATTTTATATACAAGGAAATGGAACCTCAGAAAGTTTGTGATTCAACTAGAGTCAGTCAGGTAGCCAGGAGTTGAACAAGGATTGCACCTCAGGCTCTCTGACCCCAACATTCATGGAGACATGAAGCATTTTGCCCAGAGTTATCTCATGCACCCTTGGTACTAGAATGGCCCAGTAGTCTATATTTGAACCCAGTATTCTGGCTTTTCAAATTCCTTCTCAGAAAACTTAATGTTCAGGGCTTTGGAACTGCCAACATTAATAAGGGGAGAGGAGTTTTTGCACTTTTATTTTTCTTTGGGATCCATTCCTTTTGATTGTAGGAATAGTCTCAGAGAAATAATAGGAGATTTTTATTGGTCCACATGCCTGGGGCTATGTCTACCCATCCATGTTGTCTATTCCTTACCATAGCTGCATTTCTTCCTGTCCCTGCTCTGGGCACCACAAAATATAGAAACTGGATGACTTAGTCTATGTCTGCTTCTTTGGACCTTGCTTGCCATACCCTTCAGAGGACCTTATAAAGCCTCTTCATTCTCCTTCCTCATAGAATGTCCATTGGGAATGTGTAGATCCTGGGTGCAGAGAGAGCAGAGACCCAGCCTCAGTCATGCCCCAGCTTTTTTTTAAGATACAAGAGGCATGGAAGGAGCTGGGGAGACTTAAACAACTTATATGTAATTTGGATCAACATTTAAAAAATCAGATAGCTGGGGACACCATTTATAGAGTCCCAAGTCTTGCATCAAGGGGACCAGTCTTCCTGAGTTCAAATCTGGCCTAAAACATCCATGCAAGTCATTTAACCCGGTTTACCTCAGTTTTCTGAAATTGAGAAAGAAATGGTAAACCACTACATCATTGCCAATAAAACCCTCAAAATGAGACATAACTGAAAATGACTGAATAACATTTTTTTTTCATAGTGCTATCATGGGATCCAAAAGAAGAGGCAGAATCTCATCCAGTTGTACATTTTTCAGAAATTGTCTTTCCTCCATGATAAGTCAGAAAATGAATCTTTCTATGTAGAGTTTCTAGTAGCTGCTCCCCTCCCCACTCTCTCTGTGAAGAATGAGAGACCATGAGCTTGGGAAACCAATATGTCATCTCAAACTTCCTCCCAGTATTAAGTTGATTCAGCTGTCAGCAATATACCAATATTCACATTCTTTGAATTTTAAAGGCCACTGTTTACAATTCTTGGAGGGCAGAGGGTGACCTAACAGGGGCATTGCCTAATTAGGTCAGGGTTTTGAGTTCTTTGACTCAAGTAGTTTCTTTTTTTTCTTTTTGGTAAATGTTGTGGGATTTTATTTTTTTTAATCACCTGGCTTTGGATTTGTTATTTTTTATGTTAAATCAAATATATGAATACATATTTATACAATTATCTTGCTGCACAAGAAAAATCAAATCAAACAGGAAAAAATTAGAAAATAAAAATGCAATCAAACAACAACAAAAAGAGTGAGAATGTTATGTTGTGAACCACACTCGCTTCCCACAGTCCTCTCTCTGGGTTTAGATGGCTCTCTTCATCACAAGATCATTGGAACTAGTATCAATCATCTCATTGTTAAAAAAGAGCCATGACCATCAGAATTGATCATTGTATAATCTTGTTGCTGTGTACAATGATCTTGTGGTTTTGCTCATTTCACGTAACATCAGTTCATGTTAAGTCTCTCCAGGCCTTTCTGAAACCATCCTGCTGATCATTTCTTATAGAACAATATTATTCCATAACATTAATATATCATAACTTATTCAGTCATTCTCCAACAGATGGGCATCCACTCAGTTTCTAGTTTCTTTTAGCCAAATAATTTCTATTTCCCAGAATTTTTATGCCTTAATTAAGTGATTCAACATTCAAATTTAGTCAGAGGCCAAAAAATATTCCATCAAAGTATAATCATTTCTGAAGACAGAGAAGAATTTTTTTGGGGGAAGAAATGGAAAGGGACATTTACCAAAGGTTAGCCTTAGTGAAGAATAAGGATGCTTCTTCTTCAATGACCAGGCAGAAGTAGAGGAGAAAAGACAATGCTGATACCTCACTCAGCCCTCCATCCATTAGAATGAGAACTCCATGAATGTCTGAGGCCGGCCCACTCTTTTCTTGTATCACTGGCATTTTATATGGTACTTGGCTTACTATATACTTCTGAGTTTCATGCAGAAACTTTATGAATAACATTAATAGCTGACATTTCTATAGTCTCATTATTTTCAAATTGCTTGACCCATATTATTTCCTTTGAGATGTAATGACAGCTTTGAGAGTTATCACTATGAGAACACAAAGGTCAAGACAGATTAAGTGACTTGGCCAATGTCATCAAGATAATGAGCTTGTACAGAGGTTTTCCTGATTCAGTGTGCAAAGATCTAGTCACTGTTGCACCAGGTTGCCTCAAATAATGGGATGTGGTCCTAGAATTTGGGGTAGAGCAAAAGCTTCTGTCTTGCTAAGAAGAGCCAATATTTGGGTAACCTGTTCCCTAGATCGTATAACAATCAGAAAAAAGGGGAAGGAGCAGTTTAAAACCAAATACATGAAGGAAATCTAGAATTCATTTATCTATCTGACTATCTTGTATCTATCTATGCATTTATATCTATCTAATTTAGAACTCATTAAATCATTTATTTTCTCCATCAGGCTTTATGGAGCTGTCCATCATTTAGAGTCCCTGAATGAGTATTTGTACAACCTTGATCTCGGTATCCATAAGAAACCTGGGTTCCACTCAGAAATCAGCACAAGACCAGGGCAGAACTTCAGAAGAGAACTGACTTAGCCAACCTTAGAACACAGTGAATAAGTGGAAAGCAGATGTCTGCTTCTGGGTGCCTTCACCTCTTAATAACTCGATAATGTTGTTTTGGGCAGTTGCCAGAACTCCTTCTGACCAGGGACCACAATTGAAATTCATCAGATTTGGTGAATGGATGACATATGAAAGCATCCTTAGGGAGGCAAGCAGAAGAGAATCAGAGATCCCTGATCATTCTGCTGGCCCAAACAATTATGTACTTGTGTGTGTATGTGTGTGTGTGTGTGTGTGTGTGTGTATCCTTGATGGATACTGCCAAACCATGAAGGAAAATGTGTGTGGGAACAAATCAGAATGGATTATCTAAACACTAAGAAGGATTCAGAATTCCTGGACTACAAAACAATAGCTCCCATTTGGACAGCTCCTTTGGCTTTATCTGATGTCATTGAACTCTCAGATCACCAACAAAGGAGGTGTTCTTCTCTCCTTTTTTTCTTTGAGAAAGAATTAAGTTTTAGTGTAGGGACCTCCACCCCATTCTTCCTGGAACATTCTCTGCAACCAATGGTCTCCAGCATCTTTTGGGAGGGGATGTAAGATTAAGTGACTTGGCTAAGACCATGTGTCAGAGAAGATACTTGACCCCAGGTCTTTCTGGCTCCAGTTCCAACACTCCAATAAGCCAAACATCAAAGACAGCAGCTCGCCAGAAGTATGGGAGAGGAAGGAGCCAAGATTGCAAATTCTTAACTAGCTTTTAGAAGTAGGTCTCCCTCTGTGCTGAGGCCAGTCTGTGGTGGTTTATTTGGACTGAAAGGATTTTTCTAAAGAGCTCCAAGGATAATGCTGGAAGCACCCAGTGGATCTATCAGTCACTGAGCATTTATTAAGTGCTCCTTATATGCCAAGCATTGTATTGAGTACTGGGAATACAAACAACAAGCAAGACAGTCTCTTCTTCAGTGGGGCTGGCAGCATAGTGGTTGGAGACTGGAGCTTGGTTAGGAAGACATGAATTTAAATCAGTTCTCAGGCAATTCCTGGTTATGTGACCCTCGACAAGTCACTTAATTTCTGTTTGCCTCATCTGTAAAGTGAGGGTAATAATAACATCTCTCTCCCGGAGTTGTTATGAGGATCAAATGAAAGAAAAATTATAAAGGGCTTAGCACAATTTCCTGGCACACAGTAAGCATTCTATGAGTTATTGTTGTTATTGTTATTATTATTATTATTATTATATTCTAAGGTAGAAAGACACAAACCACAAAAGGGAGATGAGAAGTGGGGATGGGAGTACCCCACTCAGAGTACAGTGTTGAAGTTCAAAGGAGAGCAGCCTGGGAAGAACTGAAAACATGACTAGTCTGCCCCCCCCAACTTATGTGGAGGCTCTGGCCCTGGCCCATTATCCTCCCCTCTCAGAGAGCATTAAATAGAAGTCCAGAGGACATTAGCCCACCATCTACTACAACCCTTGTGCAGGTATAATCCCTCCCAAGATGCTTTCTGTCACACTCACAAATAAGTAGATATTTACCAGAGCCCCCAGCTCAATATCCTAAGATGAGATATTCTTTAATTGAGATTGTACACTGGGACAAAGTGAAAGAAAACAAAGAACATACAAAATCAGGGTCTGACCCCTGTATCCAAGGGGTGTCCACCTCATGATGTGAGACCTTATCTACTCAGGAGAAGTACAGTGGGCCCAAGGGCCCAAGGCTGCCCTCTCAGTCTGTGTGATGTGAGGGAGACATCACAGTGGATACTTCAGAGTTTGAATTAGAATTCAAGTCTGGCATCCCATCCTTCCTTCTTATAGGCAGGGAATCAGTTAGCAGCCATTAAAGGGCTTGGCCAACTGTCACATTTTCTCTTGGACTGAAAGGAATGTAAGTCACATCCTTTAGACAATACACTCCAAGATTTCTTTTCTAAACCAACTTTATTTTTTTACATTAGATTTTATTGTTTTCAATGAATGAGGATTAATTTCCCCTTCCTCCACCAAACAAATTATAGAAGCCAGTAGTAATAATATGACTAGATGGAAAGACCTAATTTCCTCTGTGTTTCCATTTTCTCTTCCATATCTGTTTCTCTCAACCCTGGCTAAGATGGGATAATAGGGAAAATAACAAAGACTAGGTTGTATTAAAAGTCACATCAAGACTCACTCTCCTACTCAGTTATCCTAGGCAAGTATCTCACCATATTTATACACATCCACGTTACTAGAAATGCTTCCATGGATAATAACACCAGGCTGAGTGCTTGTCAGCAAGATTAAAGACTTGGCTGACCACTTCCCACCCTGCAATTCTGTTTTGCTTTGGTAAATATATAGAAACTCATCAACCTACAATATAGGATTTTGAGTCCTGTCTCTAGTCTTATTAAGGTATGTGCCTGCAGGCAAAGTGTACATCTTCATGGGCCTTGATTCAATCTGTCAGATAGAAAGAGTTGTAATGGCCAAGAGCTGAAATAAGGAAGAGATTTTGCTTCCTGCAAAGCTCTAAAGAAACATAAACTTCGACTCTTCAGTTAGAGGCTTGAGATTACACAAGTCATCTTAAGTTACCTGGAGAGCAATCCAAACAAGCAGCAGACATCGATTGTTCAACAAGCGTTTATTAGTGTCCTATAGTGCCAAGTTTTCTGCAGGAAGTTTTCCCAATCTATCTACTCATCAGTGATCATTCTGAAATTATCTCATGGGTGTATGTACCCATATATACAGAGACCTTCAGGGTGATCCCTATAATTCTTTTTTTATTTTATTTTTATTAAAATTTTTTATTTGCAAAACATATGTATGGGTAATTCTTCAACATTAACCCTTACAAAGCTTTCTGTTACAAATTTTCCCCCTTACTCCCCACCCCTCCCCTAGATGTATTTGCAAGGTAATTTCAGAGCAGTCACTAGTCGCTACTAGTACTAATACTAGTACTAGTACTGTAGCTATGTACAGAGATTGGGAGGAAATCTCCTGCAGAAGCCAAATCTTAATGAAAAATTGACATTCTCAGAAGTAAATGTGGGGAGGGAGAACTTTCTAGGCTTGGGGGACAGTCAGAGTAAGAACTTGGAATAAGAAAGCCAGTACACATGAATTAAGGCAGGAACGTAAAATAGGACCAGGAATATAGGATGGGGCGGACTTTCAAAGGCAGGGTGTTTTAGATTTCTTCCTAGAGGTAAGAAAGAGTCAGAGCCACTTAGAGAATGCAGTGGTATATTGGTCAGACCTACAATTTAGAAAGATCTCTTTGACAGCTACTCGGAGGATGAGGGCAGAGACTTGACAGAGGAATAACCACAAGAAGGCTGAGGTAAGGATGATGCACACCAGAATGGAGGCCTTTTATTTAGGTAGAGAGAGCTATATCCAACACATGATGGAGGGAAAAGGCATGGGAGAGAGCTGATTGGACATGTGGAATGAATGAAAATGAATTAACTGGAGTGGAAAAATCTTCCTGTCTGACCGAACATGAGGACTGCAGACATTTTGGTGAGGCATTGTGTCAGATGGTTAGATCTCTCTGTTAGGATACTGCTTTCTGTGCCCACAAGCACTACTTGATATCTCTTCTCCAACACTTTCTCCACCTTGGTCCAGGTTGCAGCAACTTTAGACAAATTTCTTTAGTCACTCATACCTGGTGCTTGGAGGTGCCATCCAGATGGGTCATTTCTGCCTATCAGAAATAAAAACAATGGATGTAATGTTCATCATGCTTCTAGTTTCCATTTCAAAGCCAATGGTGAGAAGGGATTTGTCTCATTCATATCATTTGCTTTGACTTTCTGAGTTTGACTTGTGGCTGTTGGTTATGGGATGTTTCTCATATCAAATGGAACTAGAGAGTTGGATGTTCATACTCTTTCTTCCCAAGCTCTGTTGCTCTGCCATCAGATTCATGGCAGGCATTTCTTTATCTCCTCTCTCCTCTAGAATGAATACAAAAAGTCACTTCTTCCCTAGGATCTGTTTCTCTGAAACCTCTTATTCTCCCCAACAGCTTCTTCTTGCTCCATAAGTGTATGTGTGTGTGTATGTGTATATGTGTGTGTGTATATACATATATATATGTTAAATGTATATGTGCATGTATATGTATATCTCTACATATGTGTATATATATGCATATGTATGAAACACACAGACACACATGTTCATTTCATAACCTGATAAGAAAACAGTTTTTGTTAAATTCAAGGAATATAAAACTCAGCTGAAAAGTTGAACTTCGTAGTAATCTGAGCCTGGTATCTGATAGGAGTGCTCTCTGAAGTATGGGAAAGAAGGAACTTCAGTACTAAGAAGTTCATGTTTTGGTGCCCAAGTGATTGGAGACAGAGATTTACGGGATCTTAATGAATGAGCTGGTTAGCAAAGAGAAGTTACGGAGCAGGCTCCCTGGGAAGCAGCAGTGTCATATGAAGTCCAATGCTGGCTACTGGGATGGTGAGTGTGTGTGTGTGTGTGTATATTTGTGTTTCATGTCAGAATCTCTCTCCAGAAGCAAAGCTCATTCACTTGTCTTTTCTTGGAAGGCATGGCAAATGTCAGAGAGATGATTCGATCATTAGATCTAGAGGGAGGACACTTGCCAGAGCCTATCATCGAACCCTTTGATCTTCCTGATGAAGACCATGCAACACAGAGAGAAGAGTAGAGTTTGACAAGGTCATCCTGTTAAACTAGCTAGTTAGTCACCAGTTTGGTTGGCTTGTGCCCAGGGAATTTTCCACTCTGCCAGGCTACTTCATGGCTCCCCTGCTTAAGAATGCTGAGCTTGTCGAGCTCCAAATTGCTTATTAAAGCCAATGAATGCCAACCTCCGGATGGCACCTCTAGTCATAAACCTGAAGGATGTATCGGTAAGGTCAGTCCATCAACAAGCATTTATTAAGCCCTGATTATGTGCCAGACACTGTGCTAAGCACTGGGTGCATTCACAGAGCTGTACAATGCTACTTCTCAGAATTTCCAGTGATTTGCCTCATAGAATCAGATAAATTGCTAAGTTCCTTTCTCTCTTTCCCCCTATTTCTTCTTGGAAGCACAGGGTCAGACTTAAAGAACTTGAATGGACCTCAGAGGCCATCCATCCCACTAAACTCATTTTATAGATGAGGAAAACAAGTTTCAAGGAGGTTAAGGTACCTGCCTTAGTGAAAAGGCATTAATCATTAGTCATCAGATTTGAATCCAGGAACCCTGAGTTTGGAATCAATGGTCTTGCTGGCAGGCCATACTACCTCCCTAAGTGGTACCCAAATTCGAACATTAGTATGGGAAACCTGACTTTCCCTTTGAACTCTGATTGGTCTCACTTTTTACTTTTTCTTCCCCCTGGGCTCCTCATCCAGTATTTATGCTTGTATGGTTCAGTCTTCTCCAGGAGACTTCAGTTTCCAGCTAAACCTGAAGTACGAGTACCCACTTAACAGAAATTGGCAAAATGTTTTTAGCTGGAATATACACCAGAAAGTTTTACTCTTGGATGTTTTCCTTTGAAATGCAACACCACATGGAGGCAGCATTGTATAATAGACAGAGTGCTGAACATAGAGACAGACCTGGATTCAAATCTTACCTGAGATACTTCCTAAATGTTGGAAGTTAGGCAAACCTCAGTTTCCTATTCTGAAACTGAGGGCACTGAACTTGGAGATCACTGAGGTCTCTTCTATCTCTTCTGCCTCTAAGTTTGTGATTCCATGAATTCTTACCTTGAAGAAAGAGGGCATGCTGGGAATTTTTTATTTTCATTTTAAACTCTGATTACTTCATGAATAGATTAAAGTCAGGATACTCATTTATAATCACTGGGGATTAATTCTGGCCTTTTACTGTGCTGCCCTTCCCATCTGCTGTAGTCTTTGCTTTAGTATGTGATCAGAGCTGACTCATTGTTTTTAAAGGATTGAGAACTTTGAACAATAAACAGGAAAATTCCTGAAATATAACTTATCTGACATTGGATAATTAGGATTAAATAGCCTTTTTATAATAATTAAAATATTAAATGATTTTTTAATCATTGAGATCTGCTAATAGACCAAGGAGCATTTTTTCAACCTCCCATTTTTTGCACTCCTTCTATCTTTCTTTGTTTGTCTCTGTCTATCTCTTTATTCAGTCACTTCAGCTGAATCTGACTGTCACTGTACCTATTTAAGGTTTTTTTTTTTTTTTGCAAAGGCACTGGGATGGTTTGCCATTTTCTTTTCTAACTCATTTTACAGATTAGCAAAGTGAGGCAGATAGAGTTAAGTGACTTTTCCATGGTCAATAGATAAATATCTGAGTCCAGATTTAAATTTAGCATTTTTTTGTAACTATAGTGTATTCTGTTTGAACACTATCTTTCATGTAATATTTGAGAGTGATCACAACATCCTTATCAATTAGGTATGGAAAGATAGCTCCATAAATAGCAATATTATAAGCAAACTAGGAGCGATGACAGAGTGAGTTTAAACTAGTTGATTTTAACTTGGAAATTATAACTGTAAGGATTGAAGGGATTCTAAAGAGTAGGGATTATATAAATTATGGAGACAACAGGACTTCAAAACAGTTGATGTATGATGGCAAACTAGACAGAGATGATCATAAAGAATGAAGAGCATTCGATTTTCAAGATACATTGGAGTTGGATTTGAAGCCTAGGAAACAAGAGGAGAGATGGATAATCAAAACCGAATGGATTGGCGACAGATAACATTTTAAAGATTATTTTCAGGTCTGATTGTCTAAATCTATCAATTAATTTTGTTTATATCACATATAACTTGTGAATTAATTCTTACTACATTTATTTGAGTGATTTTATTTTTTTCAATTGTGTCCAAATGTAGTGATGAAAGAAGAATTCTACTCCAAAATCGTCGCCATGTGTAAGCATATTAAGGAATCAAAACTTTTTTTTAAAAGAATCCTTTTGAAATTTCTTTTGAAACCAAATGAGTGTACTGCTCAAGAGAATCAAGCCCATGATTCTCCAGGAACATGCCACATTTGTTTCAAAATGGTATTACCCAATTTGTTTTTTAAGATGTCTTTTGGGATACAAACCTAATAGTGGCATTGCTAAATCAAATTGTATTACAGAATGGTTGAATCAGTTCATAACTCTACCAACAGTGAATTAATGTCTCATTTTCCCTGCATTCCCTCTACTTCTTGTCATTTTCCTTTTCTGTCCTATTAGCCATTCTAATAAGTATGAGGTGGTACCTCAAAAATGTTTTAATTTGCATTTCTTCAATCAATAGTGAGTTAGAACATTTTTTTAAATGACTACATAACTTTGATCATTACTTCATCTGAAAACTGTTCAAATATTTTGATCATTTTCAACTGGGAATGGCTCTTATTTTTGTAAATTAGACTCAGTTCTCTATATGTTTGAGAAATTAGATATTTATAAGAGAAAATTGCTTCAAAATTTTTTACAATTATTATTATTAACGATTTCTGCCCTCTCCCTGCTATTTGTTTTTCTCCCTTTTTTCCACCTGCTCCCTCAAAATTGTTTTGCTTTTGATTATCCTCTCCCCCAATCTGTTCTCTCTTCTATCACTTCCCCCTTTTTTTAATCTCCTTCCCCTTCTACTTTCCTGTAAGTAAAGATAGATTTCTATATCCAATTGAGTGTGTGTTGTTCCCTCTTTGAGCCAATTCTGATAAGAATAAGGTTCACTTCCACTATCTCCCTCCATCTTCCTCTCAACTATAAAAGCTTTTCCCTGCCTCTTTAATATGTGATAATTTACACTATTCCTCCTTTCTTTTCCCCTTTCTCCCCTAATATTTTTCTCCCTCTCCCACCTTCTCCCTCTTTCTCCCCTCCTCTCCTCCCCCCGCCCTCTCTCTGTGTATATATATATATATATATATATATATATATATATATATATAAACTTTCTCATTATTTGGACAGTTAGAAGGAGTATATATGTATATGTACTTCTAACTCTCCCAATAATGAGAAAGTTCTTATGAGTTACAAGTATCATTTTTCCAAGTAGGAATATAAATAGTTTAACCTTATTAAGTCATTTATGCTTTTCTTTTCCTGTTTACCTTTTTATACTTCTCTTGAGTCTTTTATTTGGAAGTCAAATTTCTTATTCTGGTTCTTTTCATCAAAAATGCTTGAAAATCTGCTATTTCATTGAATATTTATTTTTCTTCCAGAAGGAGTATACTCAGCTTTGCTGGGTAGGCGATTCTTGATTGTAATCCTAGCTCCTTTGCCTTGTAGAATATCATATTTCAAGCCCTCTGATTCTTTAATGTAGAATCTGTTAAATCTTGTGTTATTCTCACTGTGGATCCATGATACTCGAATTGTTCCTTTTTGGCTGCTTGCAATACTTTCTTCTTGACTCAGAACTCAGGAATTTAGCCATAGTATTACTGGGACTTTTTATTTGGGATCTCTTTCAGGAAGTGTTCAGTGGATTCTTTCAAATTGCATTTTACCTTTTGGTTTTAGAATATCAAGAGTTTTCCTTGATGATATCTTAACATATGATATTTAGGACTTTACTTTTTTTTTCTTTAATCATAGCATGTTATTTTAAAAATTATCTCTCCTAGATCTATTTTCCAGGTTAATTGTTTTTCCAGTGAAACATTTCACATTGTTATCTATGTTTTTCATTTTTGGGTTTTCTTTTAATGTTTTTTGATTTCTCATTAAGTCATTACCTTCCATTTGCTCAATTCTATTTTTAAGGAATTATTTTCTTCAGTGAACTTTTATAGCTCATTTTCCTTTTGGCCAACTCTTTTTTTTTACAGTTTTTATTTCTTCAATGATTTTTTTTTTGTGTATCTCCATTTCCATTTGGTCAATTCTACTTTTTAAGACATTATTCTCTTCATTGACTTTATCATTTGGCCTAGTCATGTTTTTAAGGGGTGTGTATGTGTGTGTGTGTGTGTGTGTGTGTGTGTGTGTGTGCCTGCCTATCTGTCTTCTTAACAAAGCTGGTGACTTGCTTTTTTCAGGATGATTTTCTTGCATCACTCTTATTTCCCTTTCCTCTACCTCCTTTCCTTGATTTTCAAAATCCCTTTTGAGCTTTTCCATGACATAAGACTAATTCATATTTTTCTTGAAAGCTTTGGATCTGGGAATTTTGACTTTCTTATCTTCTTGTGAGTGTTTTGATCTTCCTTGTTACAACATTAACTTTCTATAGTCAGAATTTTTTCTGTTTTCTCCTTTTTCTCACTATGTCTAGACTTTAACTCTTTGCTAAAGTGGGGCTCTGCTGCCCAGGTATTGGGGGCAATGTCCCAAGCCTTGGGGGTTTTGTGCAGCTATTTTCAAAAAATATTTTTAGGGATATATAAATTTTCAGTTTTTTTCAAGATGGTATGGAATATATGAGGTGGTCCTTGAGGTTTTTCTTGAGGGAACAGGTTTTTTTGCAGAATGGATATGTGATAAGTTTTGAAGAAAGTGAGATGATGAATGAAACTTCTGTTAGAGACTATTTCTTTTAACTCTCTTATTCAACATATCAGCAAATGGAGGCCCAGAAGAGGCAAGTGATTTCTTTAAATCACATAACTCATACGAAGCCAAATCAGAATTTGAACCCATTTTCAATGAATTCCACACTCTTTCTTCTGGTCTGCGCTGTCTCCTAGATGCAAGGAAATAATGTAGGCAGTGACAGACAGGGAATTGGCTCATTCAAAAAGATCCTTAGAGTCCTCTAGCCTGTATTCTGTTCTTTGTGGGTCACCAGGCTTTTTTCCAGGAAGTGAACTGTTTATAAATAGTGGAAGCAGAGACACATTCAATAGTTCTTCCTGTGTGAAAATTCTCCCTATTGAAAAGTGAGCAAGCCTTTCTTTGACCATTCTTCATCAGGTTCCTCGTCCACTGGCCTTGAAGGAACCTGTGGCCTTCAGCCATCACTATTGTTCTACCCCTGACAGAGATGTTTGGTGTAAGTCAATCCCCAGAACATAGATCTTCTGATATCAGAAGGCTGAGGAAAGATCTCTTCACTTATATTTTTATACCTAGCAACTAAATGACTAGATAACGAGTGAGGAATCAGCATGGTGAACAGAACTGTGTGAGGAAACAGCTCCTAAAAATGATGGGAAAGCAGGAAGTCGGTGTAAATGTTAATCAAAATTTAGATTTGTTATTACTCAGCAGCTTGGAACAGAGCTGGCTTTGGATTATGGTGTAAAAGTAAATGACTCAGCATGCTGGGGACAGTTGGAGACCATTTTCCTAATCCTCCCAAATATTGTTTCTGTAACCTTTAAAAACACATGCAGATGCTTTTTATTAGAATTAAAATAAACTGCAGCAGATCCTAGTAAATTAGGGCATCTTCCTGGGAACAGAGAACATATATGAGTAAGGGTAGAAGGGGTCTCTCATTTATTAGGCTAATGTTCACCAATCGCAGAATAGTTGGTTTTCATATAGTGATATAAGGAGGCTACTGATTTGATCTTTGTGACAATCCTTAGAAATAAATGGTTTGTATTATACTCATTCTGCAAATCTAGAAACTGAGGCTTAGAGAGAAGTGAGTTATCAATGGCCTTATGAGTTAGCAATTGAACTTGGTCCCTGCTGACTCTCCCTCCCTCCACTGGAGGCCACTTGGCTTTTCATCTTGTGGATTTATGACAGCGACCAAATGAGATTCTGACTTAGAACAGGCGCAGGTTGCATCAAGCTGGAGAAATTGCCTTCCCAACAATGACAATACATTTTCCAAGGATGTGAACAATAGAGGCCACCGAGGTAAAAGAAGATTAATTTAATGGTGTCCTTGTCACTTGAGACTTCCCTGATTCAGAGAAGGAAACTGCTGGATGGCAAGTAGATCTCAGAGGTGTAAGCTCCAGGCCCTTTACAGCAAGGCTAAAAAGGATATGGGGTTGAAATGATATGTACCTGATTGGGTGGACAAATGGGATGCCAGGAGATTGAATGAACCCATCTCCTTTAATGACAATGGTCATTGAAGTAAGATTTCAGCCACAATGGGACAAGGCACACACACACACACACACACACACACACACACACACACACACACACAGATTGAGAGAGAGAGAGAGAGAGAGAGAGAGAGAGAGAGCAAAAATACAAGGTTAGGTCCATGATAATGTAGCAGAGGTATGAAAACTTTAAGAAAATGTTAATAATAGATAGTATGTATGTAGTACATTGAGATAACTCTCAATGTTTTATCTTTACAATACTTTTAAGAGTAAAGGCTACTATTATCTCCACTTTCCAGATAAGGAAACTGAGGCAAAGAGAGATTATGTGCTATAAAGCTAACAAGCATCTAAGATTTGATTTGAATTCAGTTCTCTTTTTCTATAATTAATGATATATTCGTAGTACTACTTTGCTTGCTCTAAGGAGCAAGACTACTTCATGAAGATGGCATCAATTATTTCTCCTTGATATTCATGAAATTTCAGGATATTTTAAATGACTGTTTATGAGGCTAAGAACTCATATGGAATTCCATAATTCTCCCTACTTCATCCTGCTGACTCTACAAGACTGGAACTTCTATTTTGTTAAGCCCCATGCAAAGCTTAAAATGTGCAGAGAACTGTGGCAGGTACTCAGATTTCTCCTCCACTGCTCGCTACCAGGTCATCTTGGGCAAATCACTTTATCTTTTGGAGCCTATTTCCTATTTGCAATGTCTCTTCTAGCCCAAACTCTAGGATACCATTGTCCCAATGTCTGCCTGTATCTGGGGCATAGCACCCAGAATTGTATGCATATATATATATATATATATATATACATATATATATATATGTATACGTATGTATATAGTGTGTAAGTAAACACATGTGAAATTATGTTTTCATTGTAGGAGGAGGGAAGAAAAGGATGAAGCAGGAAGTCTGATTTCCATTCTGAGTATAAAATACTAAAACTTGCAAAGGGAAACAGAATTATCACCAGGTAGTTTATTGAATTAATCAATTCATCAATAAACATTTATTGATCACTAATTAATCAATCAATAAATACTCATTAAGTGCCTTGTATATGTCAAGCATCGCACTAAGCCTGGAAAAGTAAAAAGTGGCAGAAGGCAGCTTCTGCCCTCAGAGTACTTACAATCCAGTGGTGGAAACAGTGTATAAATATATGCAAGGCAAAATATATGCAATAGAAATAATTAGAAATAATATAATAACAAGAAAATAATTGGAGAGAAGGCACCAGAATTAAGAGGGTTGGTAAAGAAGAATCTCATCCGAGGAAGGTGAGATTTAAGTTTCATTTAAAGTATCTAATGCACAGAATGGAAATCAGACTTCTTGTTTCATTCTTTTTTCCCCTCCTCCCACAATCTCACAATATATTTTCACGTTATCTATATGTATATATATATGTATATATAGATATGTGTATGTATATATATATATGGATATGTGTATGTATATATATATATGGATATGTGTATGTATATATATATGGACATGTGTATGTATATATATATATATGGACATGTGTGTGTGTATATATATATGGATATGTGTGTGTATATATATATATATACACATACACACACATATATGGATATGTGTATATACTATATGTGTGTATGTATATATGCATATATATTTACATATGGGTTTATATATGTATATAGGGGTGTGTGTGTGTGTGTGTGTGTAATACAATCAGAGCCAGGTGTTCAGTAGTTGAGGATGGGAGGGAGAATGTTCCAGGAGCTGAAAGATGGAGGAGCTGGGAGCTCAGGGTTATTCACTGGACCAAAAAGGCTGTGGTGGGGGAGAAATAGGAGAAGCCTGCAGAAGGTTATGAAGGGCTTGGAGTGCTGAACAGGGTGTCCCTATTTGGTCCTGAGGGTGACAGGGTACCACCAGGGGATTTCAGACTATTTAGTACATATGTTTCCAAGTGAAAAATCTTCAAACCTTTATGTCCTAATGACCATACAGTCCTAAAATAAAGATGCTGAACCCAATTCTTGCATTCATCCTTAGAGCATGTATCTATCTTAAGGCACCCTAGCCTCTGAGACTGAGTAAGAATCTCTTGTTCTGTAAGGTTTGGAAAATGCTATGACGTTTCATAATCACAGAAGTCTTGACTTTGGGGCTCCTGGTGGTGATGTGGGGTGCATCAATATCTGACTATGCAAAATGTACCCATACACACTCACTGTGTGTGTATGTGTATGTGTATGTATGCAGATATAATATAGATACATACATGTGTGTGCATATACATATATATCACTACTACCAGCCCATCTTCACTTGGCAAGACCCCAACTTATCACAGCAGTGGCAGAGCCAAAGGAAGAAATATGATCAAGGAGCAAATGAAATCTTCAGCCTTCCAATCCAAGCAGCCCACCAAGAGCCACAATTTTTCATCCCACCTATTTTTCTTTCTTTCAAAATATATAGATTAAGGTGACAAACCTATTCCTATTTGAATTTCATCAGCATCTTTGTTCAGAAGTTGGGAAAAATGAAAAGCAAGAGCAAAGTTAAACCCCCAAAGAAACACACAGGCACTCACATGCACAAACATTCTGTATATACAGATGCACATCGCCAGTGTATCACACACTCCCCTGTGAGGAAGCGTTCCAGTGAGACAAGACTGGTGTTGTTGGGGTCTGAGAAGTCCTACCCAATGGGCAGCAGAACAGACAAAATCCTTTTTTCTGTTGCTCTTCTGAGTTTGTCAGTGGGCTCCGTGGCCATCCAAATACTCTCTGCACCATCAGCATGGTGATTTAGAAAATGGGACCATGACCAATGGATTAGGCCTGCCCCACTTTCCCCTCTCAGGTCATCACCAGGTGGTTACTGGAGGCCTGGAAGGGAAAGAGCTTGTCTCATGGAGGGGACACGGGCCGAATTCTGGACTCCAGAGGAGAAACTGATCTCATCCTTGATTTAGAAACAACTGGATCAATACATGTGATGGAAAGAGCCATCTGCATCCAAAGAGAATGCTATGGAGACTGAGTATGGATCACAGCATGATATTTTCACCTCTTTTTGTTGCTATTGCTTATTTGTTTTTTTTCCTTTGTCATTTTTTCCCTTTTGATCTGATTTTTGATTTCCCTTTTTGATCTGATGTTTAGAAGAATTGCACGTGCTTAATCTATATTGGATGGCTTGTGGTCTAGGAGAGAGGGGAAGTGGGGAGAGGGAGGAAGGGAGAAAGATTTGGAACATAAGGTTTTGTGAAAGTGAATGTTATATGTATTTTGAAAAATGAAAAAGCTATTATAAACTTTAAAAACCTATAAATATTAAAAAAACAAGGGGTAGGAAAGTTCTGATAGATAAAAGCATGTATTTCATGATTTTACATATCTACATTTTTGTGTTTAATGATGGCCATCTCTAAGGGGGGAAGGAGAAGAAAAATGAATTTACATCATAGCTTAATTACATATTTAAAAGGAATAGCAAGTTGTACACAACAGATTTTCAGTTTCACATGTAATCTTTTTTTAATTATACTATGGTTATGGAAATGTTTGTTTTATTCCACAAATTAAAAATAAGATTAAAAGTTATTTTTTTAAAGATGGAAGCTTTTTGAAAACAGGAACTATTTTATTTTATCTCTATAGACCTGCTCCCAGAACACTCGATAAATGTTAGCTGAATAAAAAAAAAAAGAAACAGAAAAGAAACAACTGTCTACCTCAATCTGGTTTCTTTCTTCACCAATTGGCATCTCCAGATTTCTTCCACATTCAACTCATCTGCTCTACAAGGAGGACCAATGATGATCTTCCATGTTGAAATCACCTTTCCCCCATCACTTTTTATATATTTGTATGTGTTTATTTTATTCCATGAATTAAAAAAAAGGTTATTAATTTTTTAAAGAAGGAAGGTTTTTGAAAACGGAAACTATTTTATCTCTGTAGTCCTGTACCTGAAAGACTGAATAAATGTTTGCTGGTTAAAAAGAAAAGAAAAGAAAAGAAAAAATTGGACTATCTTTACCTCAGTCTGGTTTCTTTTCCTCCCAATTAGCATCTTCAGATTCCTTCTAGACCCAACTCATCTGCTCTACAAGGAGGAACAATGCTGATCTCCCATCACTTTTTATGTATTTGTATTTGTTTTTGTTTTTAGTCATTGTTTTTTTTTTTTTCAAATAGAATGGAAAGTTTCTTGTTCTTGGTTTTCTTTGTGTGTCTACCATCTTGCCCAGTTCCTGGCACATAGCTAGAGCTTAATTAACATGTGTGGAATTAATGGATGAACCTATTACATACCAGTTCTCTAAACAACTCAGAAGCCCATTTGGGGCATTCATTGCCTTTTTCCACATTCTGTAATTTTTTTTCTTTTTTGGCACTGGAAAGGATTGGGGATCCTGAAGGGCCCTGATTCTGTGGTTTGCTACATGGATAAAGTCCTGGTGTGACATGGCTTAAAGGTGAAAGCCCAGAGGGGCAGGCAGCTTGCTTGGGGGTGTGATTGTGCTTCTGGGGCTCCTTATAATGAAGTCTGCAGCACTTTGGTCTCTGGGCAGCCCATGAAAGCTGTGTCCTCAATGGGCCCTTCTCCCTAACACTTATTCAGTGAGTGACTGCTCTCTAGCCCAAGTCCAGGCCTGTGGCTCAGGACTGGCTCTAAGCCCTTTCTTCTTGCTTATCAGGTGGAGGATTCCTGAATTCCTGCTGTTTGGACCTCCTTGCCCAGAGATTCAGTCTGGGTAATTGCCTCACACCAACAGGGATGCTGGCTTGATATGTAAGGGAAAGCAGGAGGGTAGTGTTGGATAGCTATGAGTCAGGGAGAACTGATTTCACTGAGGATTCCCTTCCTCCCTTGTTTATGGGCTTTTTCAGTCCCTGCGTGCACATAGAGCTCACATCCGTGGACCAGAATACGGTCTGATTGCATGTGCAAAATCCATGAAGAATGATGAGAGGAAACAAAAGGGAAAGGGAGAGTAGAATCCCATGGCCTTGGTAGCCATTAAAGATCTGTGAACACTGGGTGTTCATGGATTCTGGGAAAGTCATTTATTCTACCCACACCCCCATTTTTTTTAATAACTGAGGAAACTAAGGTCCACCAAGATTGAATGATTTCCCAAGATCACCCAGATAGCCCGGGGGCAGAAAGAGGAGTCAGGTCTCAGAAGAGCATGCCTTCACAGCCCATGCTGCCTCCCCAGGGCCAGCCATTTTAAGTGATCCATTCTATTTGGAAAAATAAAACAACACAACATAAACACAAAAATGAAATACAAATGCATAAAAATGATGGAGAAAGATGACCCCAAAGTGGGGTGGTTCAGAGCTCTTTTCCTTACATCAGGTTTGAATCCCCCTCCAATCTACTTTCAGCTATTAATTCTAATTCTTCCCCTTGAGACCAAACTGAACAGATCCTATCCCTCTTCTTAAAATTCTTAAAACACCTCTCAAGTCTTCTGAAGCCTTTCTTCTATCCAAATATCCCAGATTCATTCAAGAATAAAACCTGGTTCAGTCTGGTTCCACTGCTCCATATATGGTCTGATGAGGCTGGAGCACATAGAAGTGATACATGCCCTCTGAGACAACTAGGACACCCAGGGGCTGAAGGGTCAGAATCAGGAAGAGCCAAGTTCATATTTGGCCTCAGAGACGTATTAGTCACAACCTCCATTTCCTTTTCTGTCTCAGTTTCCTTATCTGCACTAATAATAGCCCTTATCTTTTAGGTTGTTGTGAAGATTAAAGTGAGATAATAATTGTAAAATACTTAGCAAAATTCCTGGTACACAGTAGGCACTCTATAAATGTAAGCTGTTTTAAATTACTACTGATACCTAGGTATTATTTTTCTCAATGCAGCCTGAAGTCACACTTACTTTTTTGGCTCCTATATTATACCACTGGCTAATAATTTGGGTAAAGACAGAGCATCTGGAACTTCTAGCTTTTATTTTTTATTAACGGGACATCTTGTTCCTTCCCAGATAGTCTTACAGGCAGCATTAAGGAAGTCCATGTGCTCTGCTCCATGTGCTCTGCTGGTCCACAATCTCCTGAAAAGGTCACTACGGCCAGACAGTCTGTAGGAAGGACTATTTTCTCTGGAAAGCTACACAAATCAAGAGAAGCTACAGGACAAGGTTAGATCAGCTTCTGCCTGGAGTCTTGAGAGCAGATGATTCTCATTGCTATATGGTTTTCATATTTAGTTTTTAACCACAGCTTCCTCTAAAAAAGAGGAATATTAATATCCTTTGAAAAATTCTGAGTAATAGACTTTAATTCATTTGAAAAAAAAGCGTAGTGTGATGAGGTCTTAGTTAATATGATGGGACCGTAGACTCATTTGATTTCTCCCAAAGGGGAAGACACAGCAGTCTCTTCAAATGAAATATGACCCAATATTAGCTCTCCATTAGCCCCAGTTAGAACAAGATTCAGTTTTAATTTTGTCAAAGATGGCCCAGTCTCTAGTGTCTAAGTTCTCTCTAACGATGTTCACTATTGATTATCCTTCTGTAGCAAATAGAACAGGAAAGGGAAGCTCTGTGGACTCACATTTATTTAGTATCACTTTGCTAATTGTCCTGCTAAGATGAACTAAAATGTTTTCTCCATTGACTTTAGGTCTAAGAGAGCTGTAACCAGACAGTGTAGGTGACTTTCTGTTACTAGGAGTTGTTTCCCCAAGTGTTGATTTCAGAACTACATTTTCCTCATTTTATTACTGGAAATCCAGTGACATGAAATCATCAATACATTTTTTTCCATCCTGACTAGATCAAGATTCATGAAGCTGGGGAGATTTTGTCTTGGAGTATCTTGAGGGGATCGGCTCACCCATTTCCTTATGAAATCACAAATCCAGCAAGGAACCGATTGCTTCTTATATTTCACTGTCTTTTCCTGCCCAGCTCCATTATCTTAAAGGGCGACATTATGATCATAGCAGTTCCTATTTTACCGAGCCATTGTGAGAATCCAAAGAGATGGAAAATCCCATCCACATGAGTCCAAAATTATTCTGTGGTAACTAAGTAGCACCGGAGGGCACAGAGTGCTGGTCCTGGAGTCAGGTAGACTCATTTTCATGAGCTCAACCCCTACTGGGGATATGCAGTGAGATAGGATTGAGAAAAATGAACAGCCGCGACAATTATTCCACAGGTTTTAGACATCTGTAGACATATCCCCACTAAGTCTTTTCTTCTTAAAACTCAAAATCTTCACACCATTTGACTGATTTCTTGTGGTTTAGTTTTTCGTGGGTTCACCATTGTACCTGATCTCCTCTGGCTGATTACCAGCTTGGCTGGTCTACACTGCTTCCCTCCTTCCACTCCTGAGGGTCCCTTGTTTCATCCAGGACCCAGATCAAATAACCCTTTAAACATGACACTCTTCCTGACCCCCAACTTCTAGTGAAGCTGAACAACTTTGAGTGTGTTCCTATTTCTTCCCTTTATATCTATGCAGTCTGCATATTATATAGCCATACACAATGGTTGTGTGTTGTCTTCCCCAATAGTATCTAAATTCCTTGCGAGTATGGAGTCTTTCATTTATTACATTTGCATCCCCGTTATTTAGCTCAGTTCCTGGAACTTAGTAAAGCCTTCATAAACAGTTGTTGATTGGTTAATTATACCAAAACTACCCCATTGTGTCTGAGAAAAAGTAGATTCAATAGTTGTTAGGAGGGCGTTAATAAACACAGAAAAGTCTTATCTTGGTTCTATCTAAAATGTTCCAATGGAAAACATTATCCTTACTATTCCTATGGAATCCCTTCTGCCTGTAGAAAGGAAATAAAATTATAGAAAACAGATTATCCTCCTATATTTGTGCAATTCCTTGTGGGAATTTTGAAGACAATACTTCCTAGATGTCAGAAGATGGATATTTTGAATCTTTGTGTTACCTCTGAGCAATTTTCTGCATGACATGAATGAAATCTCCAAGAGTTTATTCTTTCAGGAATATAATATGAACAATGGAATGAATGTTTCCTACCCCCAGCATGACTTTAGAATTCTGTGAAGCTCTGGGAAGGGTAAGAAAAAGGGGAAGTAGGGCAAGGGGAAGGGAATAAGGGAGACAGTGGACAAAGAGAGCTGGAAAGGGGATCAAGATGTGTTCTCTCACATCAGAAAATGTATTTAAATGTTTCTTGTCATTTTCAAACTTCTGAGGGCAGTGAAACTAAAGCTGAAATTGTGCTAATTCTAGACACGTCGGAAGCTCAAGAAATACTATTTGGATAGTCTTTAAATGATCAACAATGGCTACAGTAGTAGACACATCACTAGGGGAATTCAGAGCAAAGTTTAGATCTGCCTACCTCCATGTTTGCCCAAAACAAATGTCTGTGGCAGGGAACGGGGAATTTTTTAATGGTTTCATTGAGGTAGAAAAAGACAGTCTAAAATCAATATTAGCCCATCGCTGAGTACTGGGAGATGACAAAGACTTTCCTACATTTCAATGTTAAGCAAATGTTTGGGGATTTGAAGAGTATGGTTTAGAAACCTCTTTGGCACCGTGGTTTTGTGTTTTCCTCTGAACATATCTTCTTTAATTCTAAATCTGGTTTTAAACGAAATGAAAGAGGGCTAGTAAAACCTCAGTGAAAGGCCTCAAGAAAGCCCAAGAGGCCAATCCCCTGGAATCCATTAACAGCTTGGGATGGCTTCCCATAATCCCATGGTCACTTACCAGGTACTTTGCTATGATGAGATTACCCTTTGGCTAAATATTTCATTGCTTCCCATTATGCTCTGATTTTGCTTAAATATTCTATGGATAAACTTTAGAATAGGAGTGCTTGCAGTGATCCCTCCCCAACCCCTACTCCCTTTCAGAATGGGTATTTCCTGGGAGTGCAGATATTCATCTTTTTTCAAATAGCAATGTGCACACTCCTGCTCTCCAAGGTTAGTGGTAAATTTCCCAAAAGCCCTCTGTCTCAATTAAATATTTTTTGTCTTTTGTTAACAACATGGGGATGTTAAGTAGATGCATTTCTCTGTGTTACCTAGGTCAGCCATAATGCTTATTCCCATATTATGACTCTTTATACATGCTCAGCTTTATCATAAATGTATAGTTTTATTATACTTCTCATGCATTCCCTATCCCCTATATCACTTCAGTGCAAGTTTGTTCTGTCCCAAAAAAGTCTTAATTCAGTTTTAACCTGTAGTAGCTTCAAGTTTTACTAATTTCTTAAAATATAAAAAGAAATTCAGGTTACTAAATCTTAAGCTGCACTCTGACTTTTGGTGCAGTAGAGAGAATGCTCAGTTTGCAGTCAGGAAGATCTGAGTTTAAATCTCACCTCAGATATTTCCTAGCTGGCCCATCCTTGACGAGTCATTCTATTTTGTCTGCCTTCCTCAATTGTAAAATGGAGATAATAATAGCTACTATTAGCTCCCAGGTTGTTGTGAGAATCAAATGAAATAATAGGTGCCCAATGCATAGCAGGTATTTAATCAAAGGTGATTACTTTTTTTTTCTTATAACTAATAAGAAAACTACAAGAGATTATATACATCCTTTTACCTCCGTATGAAATATCTGCATTCTGAGGATCCGGTCCTGTTTCCTGTAATATTTACAGCTCATTGTCCTTGGACCTTGACTTTCTATTTTATGGATGAATTAGAACAAAAAAAAATTCCCTCTGGTTGCATCTTCATTGTGAAGATGTGATGTCGTTTGCATCCCCAAGAGTTTGCCTTTGTCTTCTCTATGGAGACTTTGCCAGCTGAGCTATATTATGTAATTAATAGTATGGTGGCGAGGGGGTGGAAGTGGTAGAGAGATGCAGAATGAAGGAAGGATGTACCTGGGATAAAGCCTGATTCATCCCCATTACTGGCATCTTGCCTTCAACTCAATGTTGATGATCCCATCTCTAGGGTTCAGAGAATTCAAAGAAAGCCAAGTTTACTGATATTGGTCCATTCACTCTTTGGCCACTTTATAGCTTCCTTTCCATCTTTACGTCAGTAGTAGTCTAATGTCTCAAGGGCAGAACCTTTGGCCAATATTTCTTGGTCATGTCATGAGTTTCAGAGATGCCCACAGCTCAGCTTTCTTTAATAGGACAGGATCAGAACGCTCCTCTGGGGAGCCAGCAACGTGCTTTCCTTTTCTCTTTCTCTTTTGCTGTGATTGTTGTTCTTTTTCTTGTTATTTGTTTGGTTTCCATTTTGTTTTCCCTTTGTGGGCAGCTTGGCTGAAGCCCCCCCTCTGTCCATGTAGACGAGTTCCTTTTCTGTAATCTACAGCCTCTGAGAGCTGATCAGGTCATGGAAATATAAGAAATTGTCCAGGGTCACAGTTCCTGGAGAGCAGGGGATGCCATAAAATCCAAGTCCTTCATTGTACAGATGGACAAACTGAGGCACAGAGTGTAAAGAACTGACCTAATTTCACATTTGAACCCAGATTCTCTCACTACAAAGACAGTGTTTTTGGCTTACTCTGTTCCATCCTGATGTTTTTCATCTGAATAGATATATCAGTAACATCCTTAAAAAAATCAAGGTGGAATAACATGGGAAAAATACTCCAGGCCACTAAGACATCAAAATGCTGATCTTTCTCACTGGCAGAGAGAAACTCTGCATTACAAGCTTCCTGCAACAGTGGCAAAATCCCTTGTATCGAGCACAGTATCCAGTTTGATACTTAATAAATGTGGGTTGAACTTGTTTGGTAAAAAGAAGTTGAATTAATGACTTGAATCAATAACCAATATGATTTGGATTTAATTTTAATGTAGACAAATCCATTTGATTAACCCTTTGCTGCCTGATGCACTCATTCACTTTTCATTGTTCTTAGTGTAAACCTTCCCTATGTTCGTTTAGCTGTATTCCTTATTAGAATCTCAGTGCTTTACCTTTCAGACTTTCCTTCCATTATTCTCTGAGCGATTCTAAGAACACTTACATTAAATTTATAATTTATTTTTATTTTAAAACAATTTTTATTGGTATGTTCCTCCTTTATTATGATTTGTATCAGCCTGCTTCCCTTCTCTCCCCCTTCCAAGAAGATACTTTTATATAACAAATTTTAAAAAGAAAAAGGAAGAGCATAATTGATAAAAGCATAAAGCAAAACTAAAACAAAATGAATATGTGTGGTCTGCATCCATAGACTTCCCACCCCTGCCTGCAAAGGAATGAGGATGGGAAATTCAAAAAAGCATTTTAAATCATTTCAGATTGATTTGGATGATTACTCATCTAGTTTTGTCTTTTTTGTCTATTTGTCTCATTGTAGTTTTTATTCTTGGCAGCTTGAGCTAAGTCCTCTGGGAGAAGTCCCAAATCAGTGTTATATCTGCAATGATGTTCAGTGGTTGGCTATGACAGGGAAATCAGAATAGTAGAAGGTCAACATCTCACACTTGGAAAGGACTTCTGTGGGCACTTTGCCCAAAGGTGGCCCTGAGCATAAGAGTCAGCTGCACCAATTATTAGGAAACCTCCAACAAGATTTGTATGGCTCCCACAAGACCTTAATTATTTGAAAAACTTTGTCTATTTGGGCTCTGAAAATTTCTTGTTTCCATTCACTTTCTCTTCTTAATGGTTATCAACTTCTTTCTGGCCCTCATCACCCCTTACCTGAGTCCCTCCCCACTTCAATCCTCCCTCCAAACAGCTGCCAAAGCAATTTACTTAAAAGTTAGACCTGTCTTTATTCCTTCTCTGCTCCATAAACTCCAAGGGTTTGCTGTGACCTTTGGGATCAAGGATGACTTCTGTTTTTTGATGGCTTATTCCTCATATCATTCTCCATTGTTACTGATATAGCTATTCAGATGAAAAGCATCAGGATGGAACAGAGTAAGATGGTTTCCACTTGTCTTGGACCTACCTTTCCAACTTTATGACCTCTTCCTCTCTGATTCAGGAGCTACCCTGGTTCTTCCTCCCACTCAGTTTTGCATGGCCCAGTTTTTTGGAGGGTTCCTGCCTTTTTTACTAGCTGGCCCTTATAAACAGCTCATAGTCTCACAGCCCTTCTGCCTCTATAGAATCACTAGTCTTAGTTAAAGCTCAGCTAACACTTGCTTCCTTCATGAGACCTTTCCTAATCCTCTCATGGGGGATGCTTTTCCTTCTGATTTACCTTCCATCGATTTTTTAACACATTTCCTGTATATTTATGTGGGGACAGACATGTTTTTTGACAAGGAGGTCAAACCCCTACGACCAAAGACTGTTTTGCTTTTGTCTTTGTGCAGCAAACATTTAATCCAGT
The DNA here is from genome assembly GCA_023553655.1 of Myrmecobius fasciatus. NCBI lineage: Eukaryota > Metazoa > Chordata > Mammalia > Dasyuromorphia > Myrmecobiidae > Myrmecobius > Myrmecobius fasciatus. Next base: position 31,613 of record JAJPUD010000829.1, read on the forward strand.
ACATGGTACAGAGAAGGTGCATAATTGATGTTTGAGTAGTGTATTTTGTATATATTTAATCATTGGTTTCTTTTCTCCTCATTAGGAGCTTCTTGAAGAAATTATTTTCTTTCTGTCTTTGTACCCATAGAACTTAGCACAGTGCCTGACAAATATGAAGTGCTTTGTAAATTATTTGTTGGGTTATGATTGACTTTTCCTAGAAGCCTTACAATTATAGGCATTTTCCCAGTCTTTGAGAATAATCCTTCCATTCTTGGACTGCTCTAACTGGTAGAAAGATTTTCATGACATCAATGCTAGCCTGGTCATTTGGCTACCCGCCTCCTCCCATTCCACCCTTTCTTCTGCTCTGTGTTCCAAGGGAAGACGGACTAATCATTTGTAACTGGGAGTCAGCACCAGAAACCCCTCTACTAGCCAGAGAAGCTGAAATGGAGCACTGCAATGGAAGTGAATGGCAGAAGGTTCTTGGGGCTGCCCAAAGGGTGGACACAGCTATGTGACAATGCACCTAGGAAGCTTAAAAGGTGCCTGTAATCACCATGACCAGGTCATCAGCCCAAGAGCCAGCTGGCTCAGCAATGAAGTGAATTTAGAGCGAAAATCAGGGATGCACTTGATGAGAGGCAGTATGGTACAGAGTGATATGAGAATTAAGCCATCAGCTCCTTATCTGAATTCTGAGGTTGAGATGATTTAGCTGATTGTCCAGTTTAGTTCTGAATCCTGATGCTCAGACAGCTATGACTACAGAGCAGAACCAGAAATGGGGGCAGAATTTGGTAAAGTCCTGGAGAGGACAACTAGGAAAATGTGGAGGGACTACAGGGACAGGGAGGAAACTCACAAGGAAGAGAGTAAAGAGCCTGTGGTGGGGTCCGGTACAGATGATGGGTCACACTGGAAAGTCAAAGAATAGAAAATGTATTTGTGAACGAGAGAAACGAGAATGTTGCTGGTGTGGCAGAGAGCCATCCTTACTTAAGGGACATTTGAGTAGATTAAAGGATTGGGATGGAGACTGTGGTATCTGCTAAGAGGACCTTCCAGAAGAGGAAACTCACTTTACCAATGCAAGTTAGCACCTTTCTTGAGACTTATCATCTTAGCAGTCCAAAGCCCAGCTTCTTAAACTATTCTTCACAATCCCTTATGGGGTCATATTACTGAATGTGGAGGTCACAAAATTATGATTTATTATCAGACCTATTTTATATATCCATATACCAGGTCACAGAAAAATTTCTCAGCTGACAAGGGGTCATAAGAGGGAAACCTACAGGCTCATCTCTTCTTCCATGCTCTTCCCTCTCTCTCAGGAGAAAGCTATCCCCTCTTGTTTCAGTAACAATTCACACATAAAGAAGCATTTATTAGCTGTCTCCCTGTGTGCTTAGGCCTATGCTTTGAGATAAAAATGAAAATGTTCCTGCCCTTAGCAAGTTTATATTTATAGGATGTACATATCAGTGTATGTTTTCTCGACATGTACATATGCATACATATAGACACACACATGTCTGTATAATATACACATAAAATGTATATATATATGCATATTTGTATGATGTGTATAGTTGTATGTATATGTGTATGTTTATATGGATGCTGTGTATTCTGTGGGTGTATAGATATAGATACAAATGTGATATACATACACAAACACATGCACATATATATGTATGTTTATATGTCTCTTTCTCTGTGTATATAAATACATACATGTATATGCACATACATAAATACACACAACTACCTATATGGACACATAGATATCTCAATATCATATATTCAAGTTAATTGAGTAGATTGGGATGTACTAGTACATGAGAAAATCAAGGAGGATTTCATTTAGAAGAATTGGATTGAGCTGAGTTTAAAAGAAAATTGGTGAGGTGTGAGGAGATTGGTTTCCAAGAATCAGATCACCATCTGAGAGTCCTAGAGAAAGACAATGTAATGAGCTTGGAAGAACAAAAAGTCTGGTTTGGCTAGCCCATAGAGTACGTGAAAGGTGGTCACATAGAGTAAGTTTGGAAAGAGACTGGAGCCAGATTGTGAGCAGCTTAAAATGACCTCAAGAGGAGTTTATTTTTGATCCTAGAGGAGGTAATAGGAAGCTCCTGGATTTTACCAAGGAGTTGCGTCATTGACTTTATTACGAGATCTCTGACTTAGGGAAATCATCATGGCAGTTGTATGAAGAACACATTGGGAGAAAAAAGAATTGGAGGAGGGGAACCAGTTTTGAGGCTCTTAAATAGTCCCATGTGAGAGTGATGAAAGCTAGAATAAAGTTGTTGGCCATACGAAGAAGTAGAATAAGACAGATGTAAGTTTCAGGGAGGTAGAAAGGACAAGATTTGGCAATGGTTTGACTTTGTGGAGTGAATGAGAGTGAACAATAAAGATCAATGTCTATTTTGTGAAACTTGAAGAATAGAAAGATATTAACATCAGTCCAGAACTTTGGAAGACAGAATGGTTGGTTTGTCTGTGTGTGGGAATGAATCAATTCTCTTTTGGATATTTTGATTTTAAGATGCCTATGGGGTATCCAAAGGGAAATGTCTAATAGCTAGTTAATTCTGTGGGACTGATTCTGTGTAATTATAGCACTGGCCCTATAGAAGTGTTTATAACATGCATAGAGAAGATAATTAAACCCACGGGAACCTATAGAAACAAAACAAATTTGGATTCATAAACCGGTTTCAAATCCCAGCTCTGCTGCTTATAATCTATATGAGCTCATCATGTAATCTAACCTCCCTGGGTCTCACACAAGATCCACAAGATGGAGGGCTTGGATTGGGTCTCTGAGATACACATACACACACACACATACACACACACACACACACTTACACATACATAATACACACCCACACCCATACCCACACATAGTTTTCCATCTCTAAATCTATGATCTTTTGAGTCAAGCAAAACAATGAAGATTGAGTAGAGAAGAGGGCCTATAAAAGTTGGGGAGCAGTGCCAGTTAGGGAGCAGGATGTAAACAATGAAACAGACTAAGAAATATTGCTCAGAGAGAGAGAAGAAAAGTCAGGAAAGATTTGTGTCATGAAAATTCAATGCAGGGAAAATGATGAGGAAGTACCTGGAAGTACTTTATCAATGTCTTTTCAATCAGTCAGTCCATTCACATGCACGTGTGTGTGTGTTCATGTGTGCATGGATAAACGTGTATCATGTATATATGTGTATATATGAGATACACATGCTTATCTATTTATATTTATGTACATATATTAACAAATTTGTGTATACACACATATATTATATATATATACATTGACATTTCTATGCACAGAAAAAAGGTGTATATATATATATTTAATATATCTAGATTTTAAAAAAAAATTTACCTCACTTATTATAATGCATTCTCTTTGATGGCAGAGCTTTGTTTCTTTGGGGTTTTTTGGCCTTTCTTTGTCTCTTTTGCACTTTGCACAGTGCCTACCATGTTAAAAAAAATACTCAGCACTGTTGATTTGTTGATTTATTCAGATATTCCTATAGAGAGAGACATATGCTCATAGTTGTTTTAATAGAGAATGAAAATCAATACGAGGGGATGTCAAGTAGCTATAAGTATTGAGAATTTGTCCTCAATTTTTCTTTAGCCAATGCTCTAACCCTACAGAGGACAAAAGAGTGGTGTTTGTACAGTCAAGCTATTATAAAGTCTCAATTAAGTAGTTAATTGGAAAATTATGCATATGTCTGATTTAAAAGTCTCTTGAGATAAATGCAGAGGTGCCTCAGGGAAGAAAGCTGGGAAATCCCACTCCCTTTAATCATTGGAAGGAAGATGTGCCAACAGTAGGAGATGAGGGAGAGGGAAGGGACAATTGTCACCACCGGATTATGTTCCAGCCTGAAATTGAATCTTTGTATGGGGGAATTTATCACTGGGGAGCATATGAAGACAAGTCATAACAGCAGTGACTTGCAGTTTCATTGCCATCAGAAATGATGTTTCCAAGGGCCCATAAATCTTATTTAATGGGATGGTTTACATCCCTGTTGTGGAATACCAACTATTGCCTTATCATTCAGGGACATTCATTAGATGCCTTATCACTTGAAGAGGTGAGTTTAGAACCTCTGGAGAGGCTGGGGGTACAGGATCAATTCAGCTCTCATTTTTAATGTATCTTTCTTCTGTACATAGTAATAAATATTGGGTAGGGGGAGATGGGGAGAGTAAAGGGGGGAGATGAGTGATATATTTTGTTTTTTGACCTAACATTGTTAAAAGAACTTCCTCCTTTCCTCTCTCCTTCCATTTCTTCCTTCCTTCCTTCCTTCCTTCCTTCCTTCCTTCCTTCCTTCCTTCCTTCCTTCCTT
>JAJPUD010000829.1:36002-83440 GCA_023553655.1 Myrmecobius fasciatus
CTTCCTTCCTTCCTTCCTTCCTTCCTTCCTTCCTTCCTTCCTTCCTTGCTTCCTTGCTTCCTTCCTTGCTTCCTTCCTTGCTTCCTTCCTTCCTTCCTTCCTTCCTTCCTTTTTTCTTTCCTTCCTCCCTTCTTTCCTTCCTCCCCCTCCCTCTCTTCCTCCTTCCATCCCTCCTTTTCTTCTTTCTCTGCTTTTTTTTCTCCCTCCTTCCTTCTTTCCTTCCTCCTTCCATCCATCTTCCCTTTCTTCCTTTTTTCTCCATATATATATATCACATATGATATTTATTTTTTCTTTCACTGAATTCATTTTCCTATTCTTCGATACTAACCAGCATACATTTTAATAAATGTATGCTGATGTTTTGGTTCTTCTCTGTTTTACTCACTTGAGATAGTTCTTGAAAGTACATGATAACTGATCAAGCTGGGCATTAGGGAGCTCATGGAGCCTTTCCTAATTATCTAGATTTATTTCTTCCACAGAGTAGATATACTTCCTTCCAATTACTTGACCTAAGACTTAGCCAGGCTTTTCTTGACCACTCTTAGGACAATATTGATCACTCTGAATTTAAATAGCTTGCTGAGCTTTCTGCCAAATGCAAATGACAAATGGCAAGTATTCATGTAGTATTTTAAGACTTGCAGTTATTTTACAAATATTATCTCATTTGATCCTTCCTTACAACCCTAAGGAATATATATTATCCCCATCTTTTTTTTTCCCCTGCAGATGAGAAAACTGAAGCACACTGAGATTAAATAAATAAATAGCTAGTAAACATTGGAGATTGGATGGAAACTTGGGTCTTTTTTGACTCCGTGTCCAGGGTTCTCTCTGCTGTCTGATTTAGCTGTATACATTCAGCACAGATAAGGCACACAAGCCTATTTTATTCACATTTCTCTTAGCATTAAAAGTACTGGTTGAAGTGCTGATTTTAGAAGTAGGTAGAGCTAATGATCATCTGTGGCACATAAAAAGTCGAAATATTTTTGTCTCAGTCCCATCAGCCTCTGGGAAAAGGCATTCTTCTTTTTTGACCTCTGATGTTCTGTTAGTAGGATTTGATTCCAGATACCCAAGCACACTCAGGACAGAGAAATTCAGGGGAAGAAGCTAAGGAGATCTTCCTCTGATCATTTGTTCATATTCAGTGTACAAAGCAGTATTTGGAAGCTGCTGTGATCCTAAACACTGGATCAACATGTAAAAGCAGGTAGTCCCCCCCCCCCCAGGAGAAGAATAAGATTATGATAAAACACCCATCAAATGCTTCTCTGTAGGTTCCTCCAGTCCACTTGTGCTGCATACAAATAGATGGAGATGCTCTTCTCCAGGCAATCTCTGGGAGGCATTTATGAAATCAGTAGCATCCAAATTACTGGAAGGGTAATCATCTTTCCTTAGCTTTGCTGAGCCCTGGGCTCTTTTCTGTTTTATTGAGGTATTTGACCTCTTGTTAATTAAATGCTCTTTTCCTGGGTCCTTCACTTGATTATATAGTCACATTTGCTCACTGCAGGCACTGACATGGATCAAAATAAGACTATCTGCTGTTTCAATTCAAGTGGCTGGTTTCTGAAAGAAAATGAGATGAGACCTTTAGATGATTGGATTAGACTCTGCCTTTTAGGAAGCTCACTGATAAACTGAAGAGCATCCAGGAATATGCAGCTGTGGTCTGAGAGGATTAGGGGATCAATTGAAAGGCCCAGGCAGATCTAACCTGGAGAAAGAAAGAACTAGGGCTTATATAATAGCTTCAAATATTTTGAAGGACTGCAATGAGAAAGAGGCATTGGGCCATGTTGTTTTTGTCTTGAGAAAGAGGAAGGCAGAGGGACAAACTGAGTACGTGCAAAAGATTATGTCCAGATTGATATTTGAACTTAAAGTCCCATTCTGCAGCATGGGAGATATAAGGGGATGACCTGGTGTGATAGAAAGAAAGTGTAGAATCTACTCAACAAGTTTTTAAAACATGCTTGCACCCCTTCTTATCCCTTGAGTATATAGACCCCATGGTACCTGGTGGATAGATTTCAGGTGGTCTGTGAAAATTAATGAGAAAAAATACATTTTTGTTTTTATTAATCTCTAATTGAAATTTAGCATTTTCTCCAATTATGTATTTGAAAAAAACAGAGTTGAATCCATAAGCTTCATTAGAATGCCAATGGGGAACCTGACATAGAAACTACTAACTATGTATGAAGCATTTCCTTGATTGTAACCCCCAAGCTGAAGCCTTGGGAGGGACACCTCAGTTCAGCTCCTGCTTCTGACACATGCTGGTTCTGTAACCCAAGGCAATCTATTTACCTTCTCAGGGCTCTGTAAGGACCTCTAAAACTCTCAAGTGGCTGAAGAAGTGCCTATCTTTGCATGAGATGCCTCCCATACTACTGAGATCATAGGTCTCATCCAAAATAACTACCTGGTTTTCTTCAATTTGAATATTCCTTCCAGTGAAGCTGACTATTATATCTTCTTCCAAGATCTCTGCAGGAGATCAGCCCATTGATCAGCCTTGGATCTGCCTTGGATTTCTTCTTTAAAACAGCAGGCATATAATAATCCCTGAGGGGAATGTCAGAAGCATCATCCATTGGCATGGATCAAAACTCTTCAACTGATAAAATTGAATTGTCCTTGTCTAAAATTGAAGGAACCTAAACTGTATGACCTTTTAATAATTTACTACACTCAGTGGTGTGTTGGCCAATTTGTAACTACTGGCTCTGAAAAACTCGCAGGATCCAACAAATGTTTATTGACCTACTGAGCTTGGAATAAGGCCAGACCGGGGTTTGAATCTCAGCCCCATCACTCCCAGCCTGGGTAGTAAGGACCAGTATCCCCCTCCAAGTTTCAATATTCTCCTCTGAAGGATGGGGGTAAGGGTTTAAACTACATAACCTTGAGTTCCCTTTCAGAAAAAAGATCCTATGATTCTTGGATCCTAAAAGCTATCATAAGGGGCATTTCACACAGTACTTTCAAGAATAATCTTTATTATTCATATTGTTCTGTCATTTTTAAAAGTTTGGATAGCCCACAGAACAACTCAAGCCTCAATTTGTAGCATTTGCTCATTCCTGGGGTATCATTGCTCATATTGAATGGCTTTTGTGGGCTACTATGAGCTGCCTCTAGAACAGTTCTGGGCATATATCAAGATCCATTCACAAGGTAATTTAATATCATCCTCATCTCAATTAGTCTGATAATGCTTGGAATTTCATTTGCTGATAGTGGAGTAGGGTTGTGCTTTTGACTAATTGATTTAGGGAAGTCTTGCATGAGGAAATCCCTTCTTCCAATGCTGGTTGGTAACTTATCTGTAGTTTATTAAGTTGTCCAAACAGATAGGATGGCCATCTCCAAAACATAGATTTTAGTGTGTGAGAAATATTAAGAAGACTGATTTCTCTACATCCGTGGAACATAAAAAGTAAAGTAATATCTAATGAGCTTGGAAAAGCAAAGGGGGAAATAGATTGTGAAGTTCTTTAAAAACCAAACAGAGGAGTTTCCATTGGATCTCAAAGGTAATAGGGAGCCACTTGAGTTTATTGGATAGGAAAGAGACATAGCCAGAGCTTGTTGAAGGCAAATACATTGTTATCTGTGTGGAAGATTCATTGGAGAAGGGAAGGACTTAAGAGAGAAGATTTAGAAAGACATTGCAATAGTTTAGAAGTGAGAGATGAGACTGTCAAAAAAAGGAGATTGGAGACTTGATGTGGGGGTAGAAACAAAAGGAGTTGGCAACACCTTGGATATGTTGGGAGTAGAATGAGCAATTAAGGATCACCAGGATTAGAAATCTTAAACTTCAGAAAGATTGCAATGACCTTTGCAGAAATAGGAACATTTAGAAAAGACAAAGCAGTGAATCAGATGTGGCTACAGCAATCTAGTTTGCAGTGTCCAAGAGGCAGGTGTATATGTTGAAGTGGAGCTCAGGAGACAGAATGGACCTGGAAACCTAGGGATTGTCTGAAGAAAGATAGATCACCAATTGGAATAGTGGTGAAGAAGAGAAGGCAATGATACATGTGTTATACATAAGGATTAGATACAGAGAGAAATATAATTAATATTGTCTTCATGAATTTTAGTTTAATAAATAAATAAATTATAATAGCAATTTGGCAATATTGTTTTCCCACAGAGTTGTATTTTTAAACGAGTGTGAAAACAGCATCTTTAACTAATGATTGAATGATAGATGATGCATTTGATTTTTCTCTAGCAACAAATTGAGAAACAAATGGTAATAAAGCATCAAACTAGCTAATTTATTTCTCCAAAGTCAAAGCTCTTCTGTTGTAACATCCTAGAAATATAGTGCTATGCAGTTCTTTTGCCAGTGACTGAGTGCTGTACAAATGGAAAGTACTGTGATGTTAATATGCTAGGGAGAGTTTAATGGGTGGGGCAAGGGGTAAACTATGAATTGATATTTTGGACTTTATGCTTTCTCTAAATTTAGTTTTTTAAAGTCATTGGGAATAGAAGGACCAAATTAAACACAAATGCAGTGTGGACCAGCCCATCACCTATTGCTTCTTCAACCATGACATGTACTTTCCGAAATCTAGCTTGACAAACGATTATCTCTTTTGAGAGGATTTCTTCAACGTGTGCTCTTGTTGCTACAGACTCCCATGGTAGAGCAGCAAGTTCAACTGAGAATTTCTCTTCACACATTCCCCTGGACCTTTTAAGCACATGCTTTTTTCTCCTTTCCAAGTGGATCAAATATGTGATGCTTAAAATCGCCGGGCTTCCATCTCTGTCAGGCCAACCCTGCTCTTTCTGCTTGGAAATTGTGACTATTGTGGATTATTCTTGACAGGTGTTTAATTATGAAATGATGTCCTTTGCCACCTGACAACTTTCTGAACTCTCTCTCCTCCTGTAAAGAATGAAAAATCTTTAATAGAATGCCAAAAGAAAAGTCAGTGTGAAGAATCAGGGAATCAATGATTTTTTTTTAAACTAGGAGGGATTTTAATGGTCATGATCTAGTTCATTGTTCATTTATATTAAGCAATCTAAAATCCAGATAAGTTAAGTGACTTGTCTAAGGTCATATTTGATTTTAAAATCCAGGCTCTATGACTCCAAATCCATCACTGCATTTCTTCCTCTCTTACCTTACCTATATCTGTCTCTGTTTCTCTGCATCTGCTTCTCCCTGCCTCTCTCACTCTCTCTCATCTTTATAAGATAGATGTAGATGAGAATCAGCAAGTGCCTTTTGCAGCAGATATCATTTGAACAGAGTAGCTCTACGGTGCAGGAAATTAAGAATTATCTGAGGTTGCATGATGGAGTGATGAAATCGGTACATTTCAACATAAGGGCTGGACAATGCAAAAGCACAAAGATGGGAGATCATATGTCATATCTAAGGAGAAATAAGAAGCCAGTTGGACTGGACTGAGACTTGTAGAATGACTTTAAGGGAAAATTTTAAAAGCAAAAGAGAGGAAGTTACATTTATTTTTAAAAAGTTTTTTATTTTCAATAGTCTTTTATTTTTCCAAACACATGCAAAGATAGTTTTCAAAATTCATTTCTGTCAGACTTTGTGAACCAAATTTTTCTCCCTTCTTCCCTTACCCCCAAGACAGCAAACAATGTGATATAAGTTAAATATGTGCAATTATTTTAAACATATTTCCATATTTGTCATTCTGTGCAAGAAAAAATCAGATCAAAAGGGGAAGAACATAAACAAGGAAACAGACGACCACAGCAAAAAAAAAGGGGGGGGGATACTATGTTTCGATCTTCATTCAGTCTCCAAAGTTCTCTCTCTGAATATGGATGACTCTTTTTCATCCCAAGTCTATTGGATTTCCCTTGAATCACCTCACTGTTGAAAATAGCCAAAGCCATCACATTGGATCATCATATAATCTTGCTATTACTCTGCATAGTTTTCTCCTCATTTTGTCTCCTTTACTCAGCATCAGTTTGTGTGAGTCTTTCCAGGCTTTTCTGAAATCAGCCTGCTCATCATTTCTTATGGAATATTAAATGTTCCATTACCTTCATATACCATAGTTTATTCAGCCATTCTCCAACTGCTGGGCAGCCACTCAGTTTCTAGGTCCTTGCCACTACAAAAAGGGCTTCTACAAACCTTTTTGCACATGTGGGTCCCTTTCCCTCCATAATGATCTCTTTGGGATACAGACCTAGTAGAACCACTGCTGGGACAAGGGGATGCACAGTTTGATAGCCCTTGGGCCATAGTTCCAAATTCCCCAAGGAAGTTGTATTTGTATCTAGATCAGAACAATGGAACATCCACAGATTCTTCTATTGAAGTAAGTCTTGGCCTCCTTTCTAAGTATCTGAGTTACATAAAGGAGTGGGAGATCTTCATGGAGAGTTTCCATATTGGCAGTTCCCTACTCTGACATAAATTGTTTTTATGGATCCCAAGTATATGTAGATAATAATATAAACATACATACATATATGTGTGCAGATGAAGAACTAATTCCTGTGTGTCTTTACAAGTTTGTGCACATATAAACATATCCAACATATAAACATACTTTGATGGATGGAAATATATGTACACTTGTATGTGTATTTCTCTTTTTTTCCATGTGGGAGAATTCCAAGTGTGCAACACATCTATTCTGCACAGAGATGACTTAGTGCAGCAGAAAGACCATTGAATTCATCAACAGAGTGTCCCTTTGGCCCCAGCACATCCTTTTCTATCGAAGTCTTGGTTCCCTAATATGTAAAATAGAAACAGTATTACGTCTACTAGCTGCCCCACAGGGTTGGTTGGTGTATTGAAAGACACACCATTTATCAAGTACTCTGACAATCTTTAATCAGCATTTGCAGGCAACTGTGGTCAGTCATGTGTGGTTAAGTATCCAGCCCAACAGCTGGATGAATTAGTATCAGTGCTTTCAAGTACAAGTTGTGACCAACAACAGGATAATTTCCTTGTGGCCTTGATTTTGTCACAAATCTAACACCTAGGCATGTTTAGACATAGATGTGTGTGTCTAATATCCAAATAAAATGTCAACATCATCTGGCTATGTGATATACTTTACATATTAACAACATACATGTACATGTGAACAAACATACATATATATGAATACATATGTGGATACAACACATATTAGCATAGTGAACATATATATAACCCCTTTGAGGTTTACAAGTATTTTACCTAAATTATCCTTTTGGATCCTCACAACAACCTTGGGGTGCAGAGACTATTATCATCTCCTTTTATATGTGAGGAAACTGAGGTAGGCAGAAGCTAACACAATTAGTAAGTGTCTAAGATGGATTTGGATTAAGAACATTTGAGTTTGAATCTAACACTTCATTGCATCCTGTACCTGCATCCCTCCCTTTCTCTCTCTCTCTCTGCCTTTCCCTGTGCTTGTTTGTCGCTGCATCTGTCTGTCTGTCTCTCCCCCTCTTTCTCCCTCCTTCTCATCTTCCCTTCCCTCTTCCTTTCTCCTTCTCCTCCTTCTTTATCTCTTCTTTCTCCTCCAAGTCCAGTGTTCTTTCCAGGTCTCCTGCTTTAGAGGAAATGTGTGTTTTAAGGAACCTCTCTCCAGTCTCCCATTCTTACCTTGTAATTTATACTTCTAACCTTTTCTCTGGGTCAAGCAGAATTCAAAGTCTTTGCAGGCAAGACAGACGTGTTCCATTATAAGGGCTCAAACTAAGGAAATTCTCTTATTTCACCATCCTGGTGGGGGATGCGAGTTGGGTAACCTTTAAATAGAATTGTGTACAGGAGGTCAGGGGCTCCTTTGAGGTGAACATCACCCACTGAGCTAAATCTAATCACATACATGGGTAACTGCAAATCCCAATGACCTTTTGCAAATAGCTAATTTTCAGGTGTGCCGGTAGCCAGATTGAGAACCACAAATGTGTCTATTCATCTACTAGTTAAAGCGAAAAGCTATTCCTTCCCCAGGGTAAATGAAAATCAATCTTGTAGCCTGCATACAGCACAACTATTAGTTCAAAAGGCATAACAGACATAGGGCTTGATCCACCCCAGATGAACAGGTATTTAGGTCCCTTGGTACAAGGACCTGCTAGCTCCGATTTCTCTGCATAATATTTCTTTCATTGCTCCAAGTTGCCCATTAAGATCTATTCACTCCACAAACATCTTTTTTTTCCCCTAAGGGGCCCTGCCAACTTCAGGAAGAGGCTTAGAGAATGGGCTCATCTCTGTCTTCATTTAGTAGATTGATCATGCTGTTCATGGCCAGTGAATCCTCGCCACCCACACAGCATCAGAGATCAACACCACTCCAAAAATTGTGTAATAGTTTATAAGATTTTCACTTGAAACTGTCCAACACTCAGCAAATTGGATGTCTACCTGACACTGCTTAAAAGAAACACAAACTCTCCATTTGCTGCAAAGTTCACGGTAAAAACACGTGTTTATGTAACTAAGGGGGAAAATTCGCTCTTGCTTTTACTGTTCCGATGGACGTTCACCCAATGGAAAATGACCGAGAACTTCTCTGTTCCTTGTAACTGACTAGATTCAAATCTCTGAGCATGTGATTAAAATATTGAGAGATATATGAAGGTTATATGTATAATTACCTTGAATTGGAAAGCAAGGTATTTAAGATGCCATTTAAACCTGATCATTTACTGTGCCTGGATGCATGAGAGAAGGTGGATACAGGCTTTGGTTCCAGGAGAAGTGATGTGGTTATTCCTGGAACACCTAATTTCAAAAGCTCCTTTTCTCCTGCTAGAATCCTTATCTTGGTGAACATGAGAAAATTTCTGCTTGAACCCCTAGTCATGCTGGCCCCGGGTCTTAGGAAAGAGTAAAACAGAGGAGTCTTTTCTAAAGGTCTTCCCAAGTCAAGCAACTACAGTCAGTGCTTTACTCGAATAGATATGAAATAAATATTACCCATGCATTAGGTGTTCTGTAAATAAATGTTGATAATGGACCATGTTAAAGAGAAGCAGACTGCATTTATACAAGTCAGGTAGAAGGGCTGGTTCCCTCTGTCCCCATTACTGTGTGAGACATCAAATGTGGATGCCTTAATGTGGTTCACATAAAACATTGATTAAGGATTCATTATCCTATGGTTGAAAATCAGAAAAGAAAATATTGAGCATTTTACTGAATTTGAACACACAGCCTCAGTGGTCTATGGTAAGGTTGGCTGTTTCTCCTGCAGTTCAAACACTAGTCTTTTTTGGTCTATATTTCTCATTTCCCTCCCCAACTTCTCCCCCTACCCCTCTTCCATCCACAGGATTCCAAATGTAAATGAAGGAGCCCTAAGTAGGGCTCATGCAGAGCCCAACAATAGTTTTCTTTTGATTCCTTTTATTCGTATTGCTGGTGTTCAGTGACTCCTGCTTCTTAAATACTAGATTAGCAAACAGGGGCCTCGTCACCTGTCCAAAGAACCAATTTTAGGTACGTGTACCATTTCTGCAGTTGTTCAGATGATTGACTGAAAGCTGCATCAATAATGTAGTAACAACAGTGGAAATATGGGAAGAATATTGTCACATAATTGCCCAGGGCAGAGTAGAAGCTGGAAGGTTCATCCTCTGAAGATGAAATCAATCCAGTCTATTATCTCAGGTGATATTTTGGTTGTTGCCACTCAAGTCTTATCTAGTAATGGCCCAAAGCTACAACCCTGTGTGATTTGATTTAGATGCTTAAAGTTTAGAAAGGTAAATGATTTCCTTAAGTAGGTCACCCTTAACTTTATCTTTCATTTCATTCCATTTATTTTTTTTTCTTCTGAAAATGATAGAGAAATTTCGATGACTAGAAACATCTTTTATACACTGTCACAGCAAACGCTGGGCCTGCCACAGATTCCTGACTAGCCATCTGCTCTGTTGTGCTAGTATGATTTGATATGTCATACCTGAATATTTCAAACCTTCCTTCTGTGATTTCATAGCTCTCCAAGCCATTTTAAAATAAGATTTATTTGAAAGGGAAAGAGAGGAATGGGATTCTTTCCTTCTGTTTCTAGGCCACTTTTACAATACATGATGGGGGCTATAAGATCCAATTAAAACTGAGTGCAGATCAGTATCAGATAAATGTCCCTTAGTGATGGCTTAGGTGATAAATAATGCATCGCAATTAATCATTATTTGTTAAGCAATTTTAACTGACAAGCAGGTATATCCTCTGAGACTTCACATAAAGAGGATTAACCAAGCAAAAGTTTTTGAGTTTTGACAGTTGAGATCATCAGCCTAAGATCAGCCCTGCCAAATTATCCCAGGAACAAAATATTATATATGTGTATATATATGTATGATATAAACACATATTGAATATATTATTTTACATAATTATTCAAAGTTAACAAATTTGTATTTTTCTCCCTCCTTTCTTTTCTCTTCAAGTCAACAACCCACAAAATATCAAACCACTTATGCAGAGACAAGCAAAGCCTGTTCCCTTATTGGCCAGGCAGGTCCCACAAAGTCTGTTTCCTGCCATAGCTTATTAGCTCTCTGCCAGGAAAAAGGAGGATAGGGTGGCGACCATATTACATCCAGGAGTCCTCTGGACTCACAGCCGATCATTTTATTTTAAATTTGAGAACCTTTAGAACCTGAGAACCAGAAATTTCAAACCTTCAAAGCTTGATTATTCATTTGTTTTTTATAGTTTTTGTCATAGTATAAACTGTTCTACTATTGCTCTACTCTGCATCAGGTCGTGGAAGTTTTTTAAGAAATTTTTAAAATTTTTATAAATTTTCCTTCATTGAAATAATATTCCATTCCATTCCTCTTCCCTAATTCATAAGCACATCCTTAGTTTCAAGTTTTTTGCTATTATAACCAAATAAAAAAACCTGCTAGATAGATGTAGATATTATGCATCATGTAGGAATAATTTCTTATCATGACTCATAAAAAAAACAAACAAAAAACACATTTTTTGTTATACACTAATAGGGATCAAGAAAAACCAGCCATTAAACTTAGCATTTCTTTTTGTAAGTTAGAGCCACAAAATCCCTATTATTTTCAGTGTGAAAGAGTGTGCTCCAAAGTTTTATGAAATAAAGATAAGAACAGTTTTGACTCTCCATTCCTTCTGCACATGATTGGATTTTGTCAAGTTTTAATGTTTATAGATTCATAGTCAGCATGTCTTTTGTGGCTCTGATTTTGTTTTCTTTGCTCTGCATGACTTTGCACAAGTTTCCTATTTCTCTGCAGTCTTGATATTTGCTATTTCTTATGGTGCAATAGCATTCTGTTATGTTGCTTTCTCAAGATTTCTTCAGGCCTTCCAGTATTGTTATTCTCAAAAGGAAGATTTAAACAGAGGTTTGCTGTGCTTTTTATCTAGAAGGATCATGTATCCTAGAGTTTGACGATCTAAGTAGAGCTTTGCTGTAAGTAAAGAATAATAATGATAAGTTCAGCCCCCAAATAGACCAATAATTAAGTATTGGTCCCAAATTTGTTCTCGGTAGCCATCATGCCTCATTGGAGTTGGGGGAGCAGTTTTAGAAGAAGGACCATGGACTAATTGTCTGCATTTGGATCTAGATATATTCAAAAGAAGTTTGTAGAACCACAGAGATTTTTATTTTCATAACATGGAGATCTGCACACATTATAGCAAGGACTATGAGATAGTCTCTTCTGATTTTCTATACAGCCAAAAATTGGTGGAAGTGGGGGAAAAACATGCTTGGGAAAGAGATTCCCCCTTTTATTGCCAGTTATATAAAACATATTTATTCATTTATTATTGAACTCCTATCTCTAACCTTCTTCAAAGAAGTTAGCATGTGGTTCAACAACGTTCTTTTTAAATCAAACTTGGTCACTGTAATGTCTGTGGCTGCCTTACTAAACATGGATAATGTCCAAATAGAAACTTCTGGGAAGCCAGTATTATGTGTTGAGCACAATTCAGTTCCCTAAATGAGGCTGCTCCTATCTGTCTCTTTATCCAAACACAAGACAGATAGTGGACTTTCTCTCACCAACTTTAAGGGGTTTTCAGAATTGTTGCCCATGCCAGGGTGCTTGTATATATTGGAAGAAAGATTGACGTGATGGAAAGATGAGGACCAAGACTTTGAACATCTTTCCATTTCTGCTTTTTCATTATCAAATAACATAAATGCAGTTGTCTGCATGAATATGTCAAGGCTCAGAGTAGGGGCACAATTTTAAATTAGAAGTGAGGTATGTGGGATCATCATGATGTTATTCTGACTCCAATTTCTTCAATCAGCACCATTTCCTGACTATCATCCTGGATTTCTTTATATTCATTTTTGTGATTTCTTATGACACAATGCATTTTTTATTTGTTTATCCCATCTCTAAAGGACTCACCGTTCCAGTCTTTCTTTTTTCATTTTTTTTCCTTTTTCTTTTGGTGACGTTTTCTTTAATAATTAATTTTCCATTGCCCTATTTTCAAATGTTTTTCTGTTTCAGGATTTTCTTTTGACTAATTACATCAATTTAAAAAGTAGTTTGGATATTTAAAACAGCAACAATGAGAATAAATTTATGTTTTAAATAATTAATAACAGTTTTATAAAAATATTGGCAGTTCTACTTAAGATAGAGGACAGAGGAACCCAGATTGTTGATACTAACCTTTAACTTAGCTGTCCCTCCAATATTATTCACTATCAGTTTGCATCCTTATTCTTGGAACTGTCATATTTATGTAGCACAAATTCTGGGATTCCTCTTCCAAATCCTATTTACATTAACAAATTGCATCCCCAGAGATTGATTAACTCCTCTTTCCCTCCTGCTCCTAGATATTGGGAGATTTCTTTTTAGTATTCTAATATATCCAACCATTGTGGAAAGCAATATAAAACTGTGCCTAAAGGGCTATCAAACTGTGCATATCCTTTGATTTGGCAGTGTCTCTAGTGGGCCTATATCCCAAAAAGATCATAAAAAGGGGGAGGGGACCCACATGTGCAAAAATGTTTGTAGCAGCTCTCTTTGTGGTAGCAAGAAAATGGAAACTGAGGGAATGCCCATCAGTTGGGGAATGGCTGAATAAATTAAGGTATATGAATGTTATGGAATATTGTTGTTCTATAAGACATAATCAGCAGGCTGATTTCAGAAAGACCTGGAAAGATTTATATGAACTGATGCTAAGTGGAGTGAGTAGAACCAAGAGAACATTGGGCACAATAATTACAAGATTCTGGGATGATCAACTGTGAACTTGGCTCTTTTCAACAATGGGGTGATCCAGACCAATTTCAATAGACTTAAGATGGAGAGAGCCATCTCCCGGCTTAATTCACCTTAAAAAAGTAAGTTCTCATTGTGTTCCCCTCACCTATATGGTATAATATCTATTGGGTTCCTAAGAGTCTTTAGTTACCTTTCCTCAGTGAGTCTGATGAATCATCATGCCCAGTTCCGAACCTCTCCATAGCTACTGGTAACATTTTATTGTTGCTGCTAGCAGGACAATGAGGAGTCCAAAATCCTCTGATCCTCTGAATTTATAAGGTTCTCCTTGAGTGAATGAAGGGGGAAGGATAGAAATTAGGGCCCTTTTTCTCCCACTGCCCCAAACAAGATTCTTTCCTCCTTCTTGCAAGACAAAACACTCAGAGGTTAGCATTCCAAGTTGGTTTGCAATGTTATATAAAATCATGAGAATAGGATCCCATTTACCCCATGAGTTTAATTCTTGTATTATATTGCTTGATTTCATCCAATTTAGGGTTTCAAAAGGTTCTATGTCAAGAACTTCCCCCACATAGTGCAAAACATTTAAATGAGTGTTTAATTGAGATTTGTAGGCCCCTTTTCCAACCTAATTCATGCCCCTCCTCTAGAGGGTAGAGACTCTTCTAGAGTCATTGATTGATTCAGTGGGATCATTGTTACCTGACTAGAATATCAGGAAGGATTGTTTTTTCATGTGCTTTGAAGGATTCATTCAGTTGACTTCACTTTTACAATTATAGCAAAAGCTCACTGGGTCATCAATGCTTCCCTTCCCCCTTTCTCCCCCTCCTCACCACGTTAAGTGTAATATCTAGTAATAACATGAAAGCAAAAAAGAAAATGAGTTTAATCTTCCAGAATGATCAAAGCTATACTTAATTCTGTGTGGCTGATCACATAGTATATGAATATGATATCTTTCATAAAAGCCCGTGGAAGATTTTTGCTTTAGTTATGGATGGATACACACACAATATATATATATATATATATATATATATATATATATATATGTTTAAGCTTTCGTAATTTTTCCCCCTTAGGCTTTTGCCTCTATTTTTCATTCTGTACTTCAGATATTGCAAGTAAAATCTAAGAAAAATAGACAAGTAGGTCAGATATTAAAATATGGAAGATTTATTTGTGCCTACTTTCATTTATATATGGTACTAACAGAATAATAGTGTATAAGGTGTATCTTTCAAGTCTAGTATAAGCTCAGTTAATGGGCCATGAATATTTGAGAATTAGCCATTCAGTTATTTTTCATCAGAGCCTACGAATGTAGGCTGCTACATACAATAACAGATATTTACAAAACAGTTTTTCCTTAAAATACACCTACTTCTTTCAGATTTTTATTTAAGAAATTGCCTTGTGTTTAAACCCAGCTGCTATCTCCATTTTCCCATAATCACTGATAATTTGGAGAGGCTCTAGAAAAGGTCCAGGCTTAGAATTTAAGTTCTGGTTGTAACCATTGATATTTTTTCATGGTATGGGTTGAACTGTTCCATTTAAGGATTAAGGATGGCTATGGTGTATGTGTCTCTTTATATGTGATTGTAATAATAGGAATGGGCAGGATGGTGTTAGATATGGAAGAAATGTGTGTTAATTTTTACATTGACTCATTAATTGACTATCTTGTGTCTAGCACCAAGATTTTACAATGAAGATTTTGTGAGAGTGTAATGTGCTTCTTTCTTACTGTATACAATCTGAATGTCTGAGAAAGAGATAAAATAAATCATGTTTCATTTCCTCCTTTATCCCTCTTTTTATCCCTCATTTCCTCCCTCCTTTTCTTCCCCCTTTCTTCTTCTCTCCTCTCCATTTTCTGTCCCTCTCTCCCTCTTCCTTCCTACCTTCCTTCCCTCCCTTCTTTTTTCCCTCATTTCCTTCCTTCCTTCTTTCCTTCCCCCCTCTCTCTTTCCCTACCTTGCTCCCTTCTTTCTTTCCTCCAATCTTTCCTATTTGTACTCCCTTCCTCCTTATCTGTGAAAAACAATAGTGAAACAAATTGGAGTACCGATGGCTTGAGTCCTATACCATGACCAATTCTACTACAATAGCTATGGCAAAAATAACCCAAAAAGGGTTTGATTTTTGTTTTCTAAGAAGTATATTCATTGCACCTTGCAGGTATAAAGCTGTCTTTATCTTTTATCCTATGCTAACCAAAGTTGGTAATTTCACTGCAGAAAGCCCTGCTGGACCACAGTAGACTAGATCCTAACCCCAGGCAACTTAGTAATAGTCCTTCACTTTTAGATTTGGATATTATCCAAGGTGACCTTGATTTTTTTCAGTAACTAACAGATTCACGAACGATCCCCTATTGGGTACATTTCATTGCTCTTCTTGGCTTAATGTATGAAACCAAGTCTACGGCTTCCAATTTTTATGGTGAGACACAGAAAGAATTCTTTGGATTTAGGAAAATGGTATTTGCCATGAGAAAAGCAATCTCGGTGAATGGTTTTTAATCTTTCACACGTATTCTATGACTATAATCTTAGTAGTGAATGAATGATACATCTTTTAAACTCTTAGTATACGCCAGGAAATGATTGAAAAACAAAAAGTAAGACTGTTTCTGTCCTCAGGATGCTTAATTCTAATAGTGGGAAACAACACAAACATGTAAGAATATAGTAGTGAGCAAGGGTACTTTTGGACGAAGGAGGGAAGGAAAAAAGCACTTAGGTGCCAGAAGATGCTGCATTCTAGGAGCAAAGCAGAATTGCAGAAGCTCCAGAGAAATATGAGAAGCACAACTTTAAAGCCATGTTCGTATGGAGTATTTGGGCCTGACCTGTGGTAGAGCTTTTTGAGCTCATATTGGTCTGATCAGCCACAGTTGGGCATGCTGTACTTTGTCCCCAACATATTGATGTCATATTCTTACTCTTGGAGCACAAAGGACAATAGGTAACCAACCATATGTCAAGTACCAACCTAAGTACCACACAGATTTTTTTTTGACCCTCATAACAACTTTTGCAATATAGATGCTATTATGATTCCTATTTTACAGTTGAGGGAACTGAGGAAGACAGAGGTTAAATCACATGTCCAGGGTTATTCATTCAGTAAATGTCTGAGATTAGATTTGAACTGAGAAATTCTTTACCACAGACCCAGCATTGAATCCCCTGGGCCACCTAGCTCATAGGGAAGGTCAGTGAAAGTCAAAGGGTACCTGATTAGCTTACTTTCTAGATAATGTTGGTTTTATTATTTCCTGAACTAGATGTGGAAAAATATTACTGCGAGAGACAAAAGACGAGAGACAGAAAGGGGATATGATGACATGGTGAGAAATGAGCTAGAGAGCAATGGTAGTGTCAGGTTGGATTGCTTCTGGAAAACATCACTAGTTAGGAACTTAGAGTTCTATGGGAGGATCTAGAATAGTCATGATAAAAATAAATTGCTTTATCAAATGATGTTGCAATTCCTTCTAATATATTGTCTGTGATGTAGTCCCCAATTATCTATGCAGGTATTGTGATGGCTTTTTTCAGAAAGCAGATGTGGAGACACAGGGCTGTCCTAGGAAGCTTCTCAAGGCTGAGGAGAGAATCCAAACTAACCTCAGAGTCCAATTCAGTTCTTTCTCCATCAGTCAGTTCTCATAATAGCATCAAAGAGCTCACTTCAGTGGCTTTGAAAATTGTAGTCAGAATAGAGCATAAAGAAGAGGAGGAAAGGTACATCCTGAGGTCCTATGGCAGTTAGCTTGCCTTCTTCTGCCAATGTCTATTTGTTAACCATTTCATCTTCCACCCCCATAATATCCACTTTTAAAATGCCATTCTGTTCAAACAAAATAGTTGGTGCTGTGCAGTTTTAAAGTGTAGGCACTGTGAGTTTCCTAGGAAACGTGATAGTCAATGTGAGCTGCCTCTGATGAGTAAACTTTGTGGAAGGTGCTCAGCAATGATAAACCATTTATAGAACTCCTTTCACTCCCAAGTGTTCCCCACCCCCTTTCTTTACTTGCTATCAGTAGCAGATCCAGATATACTGATGATCAAGGTCTTCTTGTTTACCCCCAATCAACATTAGGAAGAACTGTTGCTTTGGCTTTACATGATAGTTTAGCAGAATTTGGAGAAGTGTGACCCATATGACACATGATCAATGTGACCCAAGGGAGATAGAGAAGTTAACAGGTGCATTTCCCAGGCTAACTCAAGGAGATGCACTATTCACTTTTCTCAGGTGCGATGTTGAAGCTCTTTTGCAAAAGATGGAAATGAACAGGAATCAGTCTACAGCTATAAATCTACTTCTACCATCAAATTTCAAACCATCAAATCTAATGAAAAAATCTGAGTTGTGAAACCATTTCTAACAAAAATGTAGCTGTGTAACTACATCATGAAAAAGGAAGGCAGACTAATTATTGGTTTTTGACTGGAAAAACAAAACAAAACAAAACAAATAAACAAACACCAACAAAATAAAGTCAAGAAATGTTTTTAATTTCCATCTTGATATGATAAGATGGTGTAGACCATGAAGTTTGTCAATGACATAAATATCAATCTCAAGAGCAAAGCCCTTGGAGTTCTGTTCTATTATTTTTTCTATCTACAATTATTTAAAGGCAGTCTCCCCAAATGATTAGAGAAAAGCAGATGAGGAGAAAGAATTTTCTTCAAATTCAGCCAATATATATGACCCAATGAGCTGACCCATCACACATAATATGACCAAATAACATTTATCACTTTTGCCCCTTATGATTTTAGGATGATAGAAACAGGAAATATGGAAATATCTTGTAGGCTGAATTTGGCTCTCTGGGACATAAACGAAAGGAATTTCTCTGTTAAAACCTTCACAAGTAGTAATAAGGTCAGGTAAAGTAATTCCTAATTTACAAAGTGATAGAGCTGTAAGGAGATATATAGATCCATATCTATCTATATTATCACATTTGATTCCCACTTTGATGTAGAAAATTAATGCACCACTATTCTGATTTTACAGATAAGAAAAACATCTTCAATGATTTAACTATAGTTACACAGATACCCTTGGGTCAGGAGTGGGATTCCAACACAGGTCTATCATAATTCCAAATCTAATGTGCTTTCTAATGTACCATGGAAGAGCCGGGAAATAGATCTTACCCTGGCCCATCTTAACAGCATTTATGCACCCATTTTTTTTTTTGAAAAAATGCTTTGCAAGTATTGTTGCATTTAAATCTTCCAATTGGTCAGGGCTATTATCATTTCCATGTGACAAATGAAGAAAGACGAGCTGAGAGAGAGAGAGAATCAATGTGGCCCAGAATTTCACAGCATCAGCTCTTGCCTTTGATGAACTGCTGCCAGATCTTTCCTGTACTATTGCAGGATGTGGCTTCTAGTCTTCCTTTCCAGCCCTTTTCCCTCTTCCTTCATACTTAGGGCCTTTAATGCATGTTAATGCCCCACTTGCACATCTCTAGCATTATTTCCTATCTCTTCTATTCCCAATCAACCATAATGGTGGGTACATCTTAAATGTTACCATTATTATCTTAATTATCTCTTATCTGTTTTCACCTTCATGATCCCCATACTTGGAAATCTCCTTTTCAGAAGATAATCATTTCAATTCTTCATCCATCCTATGCCCTTTTGTCCCTTTATCTATTCTTCGAGTTTATTGTTGCTCATCTTAGTCTCATGTTGTTGTCTTCCCAGTCTTGGGACTGATTCATGAGTATTGTCTTCCATGCTTGAATTTCCAGGTTCTTCGCTTTATCTCTTTTTAATTTTTTTTAAACTAAAGCTTGTTATTTTCAAAACATTCAAAACATTCATCTTTGCAAAACCTTGTGTTTCAAATATTTTCCTTCCTTCCCCCCATGCCCTTCCCATAGACAGCAAGGGATCCAACATGTTAAACATGTTTTGTTTCACCTCTGTTAGCCCCCTGCCAGTAATGAGCTCAAAGTCACGAATCCTCCTTCCCTCTCCAATGTACTTTCCCTAGAGGCAATATTGCTTAGTGGATGGGGAGCTATAAGTAGAGTCAGAAATACTTAGATTCAAATCTTATCTTAATCACTTTTTATATGTATTTTTTGGGGGCATACATGTAAATGGTATCATTCAGTTTCCTTGTCTCTAAAGTGAGTGGCCATTCACTATTGTTCCCCATTGCAATTGTGACAGTCTCCTAATCAGTTTCTCTGTTCCCAGACTTTTCCCTTTGGACCCGTTTCTTCATAGGTGGCACTATCAACTACTCAGGATGGAATAATGCCCATGCCCCTTTGCAAGCCTTAACTAGGCTCATTTTCCTTTAGGGCATTTATAAAATGAATTTGAAAAGTTGTCCTAAATAGTATTTTTTTTCAGTAAAATAACTTCTCATATTTTTGCTCTAGATGGATAGGAAACTATTGGTGGTTGCTAGGGGCATAAGTGGTGGGTTTAAGCATTAAATTGTAGAAATTTTCACTTTCAATTATTGACTAAATTTTTTGTTTTTCACAGATGATTCTTTTATATTAAAAAAAAACAAAAATAAAATGAAATAAAACCCTTCAAACAACTCCCCAAAACAAAGAACCCAGATTAAGCAAAATTTCAGTTTACATATTCAGGATTGCATACACATGCAATTCAGTACTGTGTCTATTACTGCAGCATAAATCTCAAATAAACAATATACATGTGCTTTTGGGGGGCTGGAGTGGATGGTGGAAGTATAGAACCAAGTTTTAACTCATAGAATAGGGGAGATAAGGTAAAGGGAAGTGAAAGGAAGGGGAAAATCAATTTTTTTCTTCTTAATTCTTTCCGTATAAATATATTCATAAAGACCAAAAAGAGGAAGAGGAGATGGGTTGGCAGGAGAAAGGGAGGAATGGGGGAGTGTAGGACCTCTCCATACCACTTCTCCAAATGAAAGAAATGCATTGGGGGCCAGGATGGGGAAAAGGGGACATCCAAAAAAGGAAGGCAAGGGCGGTGGAAAAAAGAGCCACAAAGAGAAAAAGAGGAAAAAAAGTGGCAAAGAAAATCTCAGATTCAGTCTAGTGTGGGGGAGGGGGGGACACCTGTCTCTATGACTTCATACTATTTCTATTTCTTGCTTCATGTGTTTACATGTATGTCTGGAGTAGCATCTCCATCTGTGCTTTTTTGGTATCCCTTGCCCACACCACCCTGACCCAATCCATAGTGCTGGTCTCTTCCCCTCCTCTGCCTATTGGGAACTGGCCCACTGCAGGAAGCTCAGGTCATAGTTCTTTTTGACCTCTCAAACTCTGAAGTGACTCACAGAGTTGTTGAAGCACAGGGAGGCATTCTGAGTCACCAGGGGACTGGAGATCACATCCTTGGCTGAACCTTCTATTTTCCTGATTTTTTTTCCCCTTGAAAGATGATTTTGTCACTATGTAGGTTATTAGCGTAGTATGTCTAGTTTGGCCCTTTTTTTCTTCTGGGTTGGATTCATTTGCATCCTGGCTGACAGATTAGAGCTAATGGCCACCCAGAAAAGAACACATTCATATTTCCTTGGGCAAAGTTTGTAACAAGAGCCAGTGACTCCACAAATGTGTTACTGGTACCAAGTCCATATTTCCTTTGGACATGTACATTGGTTGGTCTAGTTGGCTCTGTGTCCTTACTCAGGGAGCATATCAACTATCTTTGGGGGTCAAGCCTAAAGAGCTTGTATTTCTTTCCCCCATTGGCATATATATGGGTGCAAATATATGCTTCAAGGAAGAACACCACAGCTTATATATGAATACATATCTTTATATCTATATAATGGTTACGTGCATGTTATATATTATATGTGTGTGTGTCCATATGCATTTATAATTTTGTCTATGTAGGTTGTCATATCATTTAGCTGCTTGATACAGTTGGCTAAAATGCTCTCTAAGTAGACACACTCAAAGAAAAGTGAACAAAGGTTTTGATGGAAATCATGAAAGGACAGAGTCATTATCTGAGTTTTGCTTGCTGGCCCATCAGCTAGAACGTTTCAAAGCACAGTGCAACTTTTCTTTCATTTGAAAATTTCTACAGGGGACATTTCTAAAAGTTTTATGGTTTTTCCTATTAATATTGCTGAAGTAGAAAATAAAATCCCCCTTAAAAAGTATATAGGAGGCCAGCTCTGGAAACCTGTGCCGGGTCTCGCTTACCTTAATATAACTGAGTGGAAAGTGTGGTGACTTTTTCATGCAAGAGAGATCTGGTTTAGCTTTTGAGATTACAAGGAAATGATGGAGACAGGAATATCATTTACCTTGTATTGTTTAAGACAATGAATAGCAAAATAGGAAGGATCTGAGCTGAAAAAGAATCACCTTTATTACCTGCTTGGAGCTGTGAGAGCAGATGGCCTGATGTGATGTCCAATTTTTGAGAAGCTTAAGTTGGCAGTAATTTGGAAGGGGTTCATAGTACCTCAGACAAGAGAAGTAGGAACTTCAAGGAACAGAAAGTAGGACAGAGAAATGACTGGTTTTATGCAGAAAGTTTGTGCTCCTTTTATCAGAAAAAATAGAGGCAATTTCCTGCTGCTGTCTCTGTAAGGATGGTTGAGGAACTGGCTTGGAAGGCTAGAGTGACTCACCAAAAAACCATCATTTGTTCTGAAGGGTTTGAGGCAGGTCTGCTCTGCATTGGTGCCTCAGAATAGCCTCACTTTGGTTGAGACCATAGCTGCTCTCTATACCATTAGGGATTCGGATCCATTTTCAGGGATGGAATTAGAATGAATGAGATAGAGCATACATAAGTATCAGGGATGCTGAGAAATTGTGAGCAAAATAATCATGGAAAGGGTGCTCATATAGGAAAAATTAATGGTGCCAAAAAAGAATTGAGAGGAATGTGTATCTGGTGGGTATCTGAATGATAATAAAGGGGGTAGGAACCTGGAATTGTTCTTTGAGGACTACTGCCTATGTATCTGTCTTCTTGATCCCGCAACCCATTAAAAAACCTTTTCAGAGTAACAAAGATAAATAGATAACCTTCCTATGTCTATATCAATGTATATGCATATGTAAGTGCCTGCCTGTACACACACACACACACACACCACACACACACACACATATCTATGTAGATGCGTAGATGTACCTATCACCTCCCACTCTACCTTAGGACTCTCACTTGAAAGTCCTATCAGTCAGGCTAAATTTCCTTTGACATTGTCCACTTATTGCTTATAGTTTCATTATCTCAAAAGTTTTCTTTTTTTTTAAAGAGATGCTTTAAATCCCTCTTCCACATGTTGGGTAAGTTAATTCTCTCAACACTAATAAGTGGATTCATGTAGATTGATATGTGGCCTAGCACATGGATGTCAGCATCTGGCACAAATGCCAAACTCTCAAATGAGATGCTTCTGGCTGGATTGCCATTTTCTAGTATAGGATGCAACATACACGGATTTCCTCTTCTTCCCTTCTTTTGACGATCTGGTTTCCATTCTGCATAACTTGGCTTCTAGACTGGGAGAACCTCCCCCTGGCATGCCATTGATCATCTCCCTAGGGGTTTATTCAGTCTTTCTATCTGCCACAGCATCTTTAATATGTTAGGATGAATCAGTGCTTCCTCACAGGAGCAGCTTTTTTTTTTCCTTCCTTCACGTACATGGACGCATTGATTCTTGGTGTGCCCCATCACAATAGTTAAGGGCACTTATTCTAGGATACAAAGTTTAGCAATTATATCTTTCTCTGCTGTGTGGTCACAGAAATCATAATGGGATAATCATGTATTTAGCAATGCCTATATATTAAATAACTGGCCATGGCTAACCAACCAAAAGCATCCCATTCAGAGGGACCATGGCCAAATGCAATGGGAGACAATCCAGAGAAGCCAAACTATTGTATTATTGTATTTCATTGATCTGGCTTCTTCTAGACACAGCTTCTGTTCTCTCATTTGCTAAATGACTGCTCTGGAGGAATCCAATTCTGAACTCTGATGCTTAGGATTGTTAGATGACAGGTTCTGAGGATTCACAAGATTTCACCATGGAAAAGGGCTTCTTCACGCCCTACTTCTATTTTCAATGTATTGAGTAACAGATCTCTTTGGCTAGAATACAAGATTAGAGACACCCATTCCAATAGAAGAGCCTTGCATTTAGGCATGTTGAGTAAACTCTGGGTTCTCTCTTTAGGGAAAAATTTTCTGGGCCTCAATAACTCGTCACATTGGAAGGCAGGGGAAAGGAAGAATGACAACATGCTTCATATCTTTGCCAATAGGACAAGAAGCTGGCTTTTAAAAAGAGCTCCATTTGTTTCATATTTGCCATGTTGATTACGTATTGACGTATAGTGCTCTTTTCTCTACTAGAAATGGAACATGGGACTTCTGAAATGTTTGCATGTTCACATACTTGGTGATCCATGTTGATCCATGCCTACAAAGTCCCTTTAAAGCAGCTGCATTTTCAGTCTTCATTTCAGGAACATTATTTCCAGAAAAATCTGACCAGACAGGCAAATGATACCATTCACATCACAGCATAAGATTTCTTTTAAACAGGAACAAATAGCCTTATTCTCCCCCTTTATTTTTGTGATTTATCAGATGACAGCTTTGGTGTTGGCAGGTGACTATAAAACTGAGCACTGGATAGGTTAATTGATTTGTTCAGAGCCAAAGAGCGCAGCTGGGGTAGGATCAGAATGCAAGTTTTTGTGGCTCCAAGATCAAAACTCCAATTGCCACACCACTTCCATGCGAGGAAAAGATATGAACCCAAAGACTGGTTTGAAAGCCGATGTTTATGACTTCTAAATGAGAAATGTAGAACAACCTTTGGGGCAAAGGAAGATCAAGGGAAGTTATTAAGTATAGTCTTTAATCCTTATGGTACCAAGGTGGAAATGTGAACTGTGGCTTTCTCAATCATGCTTCAGATGATATGGCTGCCTGATGGCTTTTTAGTTAGCCAAGTCCAGCAGCACAGATGGACGGGAGTTCATTTCTTTGTGTTTGTGGGTGAGGCTCTTGCCAGACTTCAATATCTTTAGAGTTTGGGATTCTACTTTGTCTCTCTTTTATCCTTTGCCACCTTGGTTCTTTACCTTCCCTTCCAGTTCAATACCGGGAAGACTTCCATGATTCCACCTAGTGGTAAATGTCCTATAAGTGTCCCATCCTTTGCTAAGTTACCATGTATTTATTTGCCTGTTATGATGTTTGCCAACAATAACATGTCAGGTCACTGAGGAATGAATTTATCTTCATATCTATAATACCTGGTGAACTTTGAATATATTTGTCGCTAATAAATGCCCATGGAATTGAAGATGGTAACATGATTTATTTTCAAAAAGATAATATTTGTGCCCCCTTTCCTAGCAGCTGCTTTGGAATACTCAGCAGTTATGGTGGTGATACTTCTATTACCCCAAATGTTTTGGAATTCCTGGTTGTATGAATCCAACTTTCCCTAGCTCAATATCCAAATAATGTGCCTCTAGGTCTAGGTAGAGAAATAGCATTTTGGGTACCAGTGCCCATCATCCTAGGGTAATTGTTTCTAGTCCTTAAAGGGGCACTCTCTGTTGGTGATTTTTTAAAGTAAACATCCCTCAAGACATTTTAGTTCTACTTTGCATGTATACTCTAACTCAGCTACAGTATTGATGCTGTCACACACCATTAATCAATCTGAAAGTTTAAAGGTTGATTTTGTTCTGATTTTCTCTAGTTGTGTAATATAGATCCTTGGAAATATTCTTGCCTAGTTCCCCTTTTGACCTTGGACACATTTTTGCAGTAAGGCTGGTAAAGTAAAGTGTGCAGTGTGTGGCCACAGGACTGGCTAAAGTGAATAGACCCGCATGGGAAATGGAACCTATAACCTGGGCAACATCAGCACAGATCTCTGACACTTTGAGAGGATACCACCGATTTCTTGACATTCTGGTCTATTACAAGGATTATTTATTAATATGTAATTTTATGTACCTACTCCCCCCTACTCAACAGCCTTTAGTCATTGTCCATGTAATAGTAAAACAGTAACAGAGTGTGAAGGTAGAACCCTGGATGTCACATCTGTCTTGTGCTACTCATTGTCTGGATGGCTAGGATAAAGTTTTACTATTTTCATAAGATTTACTCACAGAATCTCAAAATTCTGCCATAGTAAATCATCTGGTGTCTTGTGTAATTTCTCTCTGTATAAAAATATCTTCTATTCCACACCTGAGAAATGATTATACAGGTTCTATGTATAAAGAACCAACTCTTCTGAAGATAAGCAGTTCCACTTTTGGACAGCTCCAGTTATTGAGATGTCTTCTGCCAACTGAACTTAATTTGGCCTCTCTGCAGCATCCACCCATTTCTTTAGTGAACACTGCTCAAGCCAAATGAAAAAGAGCATCCCTGTGTTCATCAGGTGTCTGCACATCCTTTCATCTTCTAGATATGACTTCTGAAAATCTTAGTGACTAAATTTCAAATAAGTCTCGGGAGATAGATAACTCTCCTTTTTTATCCTCATTCAAATAATCTGGGTTTCTTTCTTTAGAATTTCATTCTTGAGAGCTTTCCATCTTTTTTGGGTTAGTCTTTCCTGTAGAATTTTAGGCAATGAAGTCATTGGTACCTTTTCTGTGAACATTTTGAAGTCTTCTCTCCTAGAACATAGGGTTTATATAAAGCAATGCCCATCTTTGCTGTACTTTATCATAAATCCTCCAGATAGAATGGTCCCTTCTGCTCCTCCAACCCACACCGGGTTTCCATTTCTACTTTTAGCAATCAATCCATGTTCACTGGTCAAAATCAAATTTATTTTATCCAGAACTCTCATTGTTCTTTTTATATTTTGAAAACTGTTATGAAAATTAAGCCAAATCAAGACTCTATTGCCTGGTCTGTTCTATTGGTGAATAGCCAAATTTTGTTCTGTATCTGTAGTTGAATATTATTAGACCAGAAAAAATGATGAAATGGGAAATTTCCAAGGAAATTGGGAAGATAGGATACAGAGTGAAGTGACTAGAACTAGGACAGCAATTTATACATTGAAAACATTAGAGAAAAAAACAACTTTGAAAGATTTTAGAACACTGAGCAATCCAATGATAAATTATGAGTTCAAAAGGAAGAGCAAATAAACGTGCTGCCTATATCATGACAGAAAATTGATGAACATAGCTAATATGGGAATATGTTTTGTAATACTGTGTAGCTATGTAATGAGAGATTTAGCACATAGTATGTAATTAATAAATTCTGATTTGATTGTTGTTTCTAGCACTGATATACTTGTGATACACACATCTGTCATATGTACACATGTATGTTTACAAACACATATGTAAATATACACATATAAATTGGTATTTTGGAAATGCAATTTTTATTTTTCCATTAAATACATTAGAAGTTCCAATCTATTTCATGTTCATCACTGATTGTTCTTTAATGTGGACTCTTCACACTTTAGCTGTACATTTTTCAGTCCTTCCCCCACTTTCAAAGCTAATGATCTCTAAGGAACATTTCTGTGCAGCAGAGCGTTTGCTATTTAAAGGAACACTGGAGTCCTGCAGTGAATCCTTTTGTAAAGTAAAGAACGTTCAAGCGATGCAGTAATTACCCCTAATTTATCTGTCCTGAAAGGTTGGGTTTTGGGATTTTGAGCTTTTTTGAGAGTGCTTACACCTGTGTTGACAAAAAATATAGTGTTTTTCCCCCTTTTCTATAGAGATACAAGCAACGTGAGGCCTTTAGTTTATACCTAAAGAAAGATTTTGGCTTGGTGAGGTTATGACTGCGCCCGATATATTTGGGCATAAAGAGCTTTAAGTTCAGAACTTTCTTCCCTATTATCAGTCAGTAAATATTTATTAAGCAATTGCTTTGTATCCCCATCACAAAACACAGTGCCTGGCACAAAGAGACAAACAACAGTCCCTGACCTCTAGAAGTTTATAATCTAATGATCCATTCAACAAATCAGAGCATGACAATATTATGGGTGAAAGTTTCTAATCTTTAACCTAAGCACTGTCACAGCTCAGGAGGTGAGTGGGTCAGAGCATGAGAAGTGCCATCCAGAGGAATATTCCTCTCTACTCCTCCACCCAGTCCCAATCCTTCATGGCCACCACTTAATCAGCTTCTCAATCTTTCTCATCAGGGGCTGTGGATAGGGACATTGACTTGGAATCAGGAAAAACATGTGTTTACAATCTACTTTTATATACTAGATAAGTGAACCTGGAAATGTAGCAATCTCTTGATTAATCAGTATCCTCATCTGTGAAATGAGTCCAAAAACTCTGGCTCGATGGTCTTTATATTCTCCTCCAGCTCAAATTCAATGATCTACAGCTTCTTCTCTTCCTCAATATAGGATGGACAAATGCACAAACATGAGAGGCAAATGATAACAGGGAATCCTGACTATCTTTGTTGTTAAGAACTTTTACTGATGCATTTTTTGAAGCTTCTGAAATTTCCTTCTCACTTATTTTTTTCTGTGATTTTCTGCCTCTGTATATATGACACCAAAGTGTCTGGCTGGTATAAGAACTGATGACTTTGATAAAACCACCCAACTCTTGTCATATTTTTGGTATAAATATTTTATTGTGCATCAAATCCTAGCATTGCTTTCCTGGATTTTAATACTCTACTTGCATTTCTCTCTTACCTGGCTCTCTTTCTTGATTTTAAATTACTCCCAATCTTTTCTTGTCACGAATATCATAATCAATACTAATGATGCCATTTTCTGCAAGTAACTCGGGCAAAAAATGTTTCACAAACCTTGCAGTGCTATATAAATGTTTGATATTGTTATGACTGTTAATGATTCTTGTTTATAAATTATATAATGCTTGTAAAATACACAACCTTTATTATTTCAAATGCACTACAGAGTCACTCCACTAGAAACAGAAGCATATGACATTTTGAGGTGGACTTAACTTTCTTGTTATTTTTGAAATTCAGACATGCAGATAACTGAAAAGTCTTTTCTTCATTAGTCAGTCCTTATTACTTTATCTGGGAGGAGATATGGTGAGAAAAGTGATTAAATTGGGATAAGGGAAACAACTGGTCACAGAAAACATTTTTAAATGGCTGACTTGCCCAGGGCCATTCAGCTAGTAAATGTCTGAGGCTGAATTTGAATTCATCTTCCTGATTTCAGATTGGTATTCTAGCCCCTGTGCTATCTAGCTACTCTAATATTAGAGGTGCTCATCTTCCCTTAACACCCCTGGAGAGTTTGTTGTTGTCTTATCTTCCTTATTTATTCTGCACCTTGTCCTAAGAAGGGGATGATGTGATATAGTCCAAATGCCCCCTTTAATTTTTTTCTACCTCACTTTGATTTTCAGCTCACCCTTTTTCTCTAGGTGCTCCACTCAGTTAACTTCATTCTCCCAAATTTCCTTTATCTGATTCCTTTTTTGACCTTTTCCCAGACCTTACTGCCATGCTCCTCTTCCACCAGCCCATTCTATTCAAAGCTACTGATGCTGCACATTCCCTTTCCTTATTTTACATGTCATTCACCATGGACTCAGTGAACCTGTATTACTTTGGTTGTCCATGTTTCAGCAAAGTGTTGGTGCTTTTTTGAGCATATACCCCTAGAATTTGGTATATCACCTCTTATGATTCTGATGATATAAACTTCATACAGGTAGGAATGTAATATTCTTATTTTCTCTCTTAACCATTACTCAAAAAACAATACATAATAGATAATACTTCCTGGAATTGTCATGTCCAGCTACTTATGCTCATATCCTTCTTGATTCTGCTCCTCTGAGTCATCCCCCTTTTCACTCTCAAGATGCCTTTATTCTTGTGTTCTCTTTGAATTGCTGATCTCCTCCCCAGAATGGCCATTAAGAAAGTACTCCATTTATCCACGTTCACTCTTGTTCTGGCTCTTCTCCTGAAACTCTGGACTTTTCCATTCCACTCTTTTGTATGATGGCCTCCTTCTTTCCCTTTCATCTATCTATACAGTAGACTGATTTTGCTTGAAATGGTTTCTCATATCCCTTGAGGGCCAAAAGGTTTCTTTTCTAATGGAGAATCAAAACTTTGGAAAAAGTGGTTTCACCACTGCCTGTTAAATAGCAATTTGAGCTGGAAAACAAAGGTTGCATAATAATATGGAAAAGGAAAGTGCTGAATCTAGCATCTGTTCACAGACAGGAAAGCCTGCTTTCAAAACGATCATGCTTCCGGCATTGTTGGGTCCCCATTAATTGATGTATTGAGAATGATCTCTTTTCAACTGAACATCTTCTGATTTGAGCATTATTAGGGAACAGAAATCAATGATGAGCTGGTGTGCATATGATAGTCAAGAATTCTCATTGTTATTCCTAGATTATAAACATAAGAAGGTGTCACTGCCTTCCTGATGGATCTGTTTAGTTTGTGCTAGTTTCTGTCTTCAGAAAACAGACCTTTCATTCAAAGTCAATGGATCTGGCAATCTCCCTGGATGCCCATATGTCTGATGGGCCTTTAATGTGTGATCCCTACTGGGTCAGCAGCCAGGAAAAGACCCTTCAATTCATCTGCATTTTGAAGGTTTTATTGTTGAATTTTCAAGCTTCAGAAGATTTGAGGAAATCACATCCATCTTCTCTGGATTCAGATAGGAGAGAGGCAGCAGCTAGGTTCAAGTAAACAGCCAGATTATTTTTTCCATTCTTTTTTCAACTTGACAATGCACATCATCCATTTCTGCTTTTAACGATTCCCTCCCAGTCTCAGCTGACATCAGACTTTCATTCTTAGGCTCCATGTCTTGAATCTATAGCCAAGGAGCAAGGACGATGAGCTGTGTATGAATTTGTCAAAACATGCTCTGCAAGGAAGCTGATATAGACATCCCAGCACAGTCCAGTGTTCACAGGAAAGCTGCACTTCTGAGAGCAAAATCGCTGCTTTAGCATAACCTGTTGTTGCTGGAGATGCTAACTATGCTGCAAGGAACAGTATGTCCTCTCTTAAGTAAGACGTCATTAATGGAATACAACAAATGAAAAAAAGAAAACAACTGAAATAACACATTCAAGCCAATCCTTTGCACATATGTGGGGGGTGGGGATAAATTGTAGATCAAACCAGGGCAAATTGAAGTCTTGTACCATTGAGTCAAAAGGAGGTATGGTTACAGAAACTAGAACACAAAGAAAATAAATCAAAGTAGATGATAATCAGGAAGCTGTTTGCTCCCCAATTTACAGAACACATAGCCAAGGAAAGAAAAACCAATGAACCACATTCAGTTCATCACCATCTACCACTGCTATTTTTTTTTTTTTTTTTTTGCTGAGGCAATTGGGGTTAAGTTACTTGCCCAGGGTCACACAGCTAGGATGTGTTAAGTGTCTGAGACCACATTTGAACTCAGGTCTTCCTGACTTCAGGGCTGGTGCTCTATCCACTGCACCATCTAGCTGCCCCCTGCTGTTTCTTTTTGGTGTGTATTCATTGTTTCAAATATGGAAGGTTTTGGAAAGCCAAAAAACGTCCTAGTCCAAAGCATCTGTTTAATTGATGCTTGTGAAAATAACAGCTAGCCAATGATATTAATAACATTTGTCTCCAATATGTAATGTTATGTAGCTAAGGAATTGAGTTGGGTGGGTTAAATTAAGTAGAACTTAAACATTCTTTAGAGAAAATGAGTAGGTGACCTAATAAATCTATAAGTAAATTAGATATTTCCAAACTTTTGGGGGTTGGGAGTTGCCAAAAGATACTTTCATTTAAGTGGTCATCAGGACCTTTCATCTTCAGTCTCTATAGACTCTCTTTTCATATTTCCCCTTTCTCCTCACAAATATATTAATGTCTCCTTTGGATACAAAAGACCTTCTCTTGACCCTTCCAAGTCACAAGAATAATAGATTGCTCCTTCTTTTCATTGCTAAACTCTTAAGAAGAATGATTACAATTGCTTTCTTCACTTATCACCATCCATTCACCTTCCGTCTCTACTTCAGCCACCATTTGGCTGTAACTTCCTCTGCCAAAGTTATCAATGACCCCTTAATTTCAAAATCATTGTGTAATCAGTGGTCAAAGTTATTGGTTTTTATGTGTTCCTGATCCTCTTTGACCTATGTGGAGCATATGACTCTAGTAATTCATAACTACTGGATTAGTACCCTGGATAAATCATTACTCTGCTTCCATCCAATTAGCTTGTATATCCAATAAAAAGTACTGGCCCATTTCCTTCCCTATCTTACCCTGTGGTTTTTATTTTTCCCCTTGAGAATATTTCCAGGCCCAATCTTTTCTTCTGAGTTCTAGTCCCATATCTCTATATATTAGACAGTTCTACTAGATGCCATATAAACACCTCAAACTCATTTTATGACAAAGTTGCCTATGTTTCTTTGCTTATTTGTGTTTATTGATTAATTGAATAACTACTTCAGTTACAATCTGGTCAACCTGATTTATTCTCATCCACATCCACTTTGATTTTTTTTTGTCAGTATGAATGGCTGTTGTTGCTTTCTGAGTGTCCCTGAGCCAAACTGATGAGATTCTATAATGTTCAGAAATTTGATGTCTTCTATGAAATGCTAGCTCCAATCGGGAGCATTTATATTTTATATATTTAATAAATTTTTTTTTTCAATAGCACAGAATGCTATATAGACATATTAACTGTTTGAAGATAATATAATGGTATTTCTGAATTTTCAGACAGCTGACACCAGTGTGAAAATTAAGTCAATGCCTTCGCACTTTGTAGGGAAACGAGATAATGGATTTTGAAAACATCACTTTCTTGTTTGGAAAGTTTAGCTCTATAAAATTCCTGGAACTAGCCAACAGTACTGTACTGCATATATAATTTTATTTTGCTTCTGCTTTAAAGTAAACAAGAGACCCAACTTAATGGAGAGAGTGCCCAGAGAAGCAGAGTTAGGAAGAATGAAACTAGAAGTTATAATTTTTGGAGAAGAGGGCAAAGATCCTCTATCTTCTAGAGTGTTTGTTATACCTTGATGGTGGCAGAGAACTGGGGATCGCAGGGATGTCCCTGTTTGGGAAAGGTTGAGCAGTTTGCAATGTATGATTGTGGAATACTGCTGAGCTGTAAGAAGTGATCTCAGCAGAAGGGAGTAGGTGGAGCCAGAAGAATATTGTGTACAGTAACAGCAATATTGTTTTGAGATCAACTATGAGTGAATAAGTTATTTTGACTGTTATACCAAAATTAACTGTAAAGAACATATGCAGAAAGATGCTCTTTGTTTAGAGAAGGCACTCACCAATAAAAGAATTGTAGAATAATTTTGCATTTATCTATATGGAAACACACATATATAAATGTTTCTGTATCTATACACACACAATTATTTGTGTCTAATGATAACCATCTCTAGAATGGGGTATGTGGGGAGCGAAGGGATAAAGAAGTGTGTACATTTTTGTGGTACATTTGAAAGAAATAGCAAGTTGTATATAATAGATTTTAAGTTATCTTTTTTTTTTACAGTGGCTAGAACAAAGTTTTTTATTTTTTTTATTTTTTATTTTTTATTTTATTTGCATAACATATGTGTGGGTAATTCTTCAACATTAACCCTTCCACAGCTTTCTGTTACAAACTTTCCCCCCCAACTCCCCACCCCTCCCCTAGATGGCAGGATATCCACTACATGTTAATTATGTCAAAATGTTGGCCAATCTAATATATGTATACATATTTCCAAACTTATCATTGTTGTGCAAGAAAAATCTTATCCACACAAAAGATATATCAGATAAAGGAAACACAATGTAAGCAAACATCAATCAAGGAGTATGAGAATGGTATGTTGTGGTCCGCATTTCACATCCCTCTCTCTGGGTGTATATGGCTTTCTTCAGTGAACAGTTGGAGGTGGTTTGAAACATTTCATTGTTGAAGAGAGCCATGTCCATCAGAATTGATCGTCATATAGTACTGCTGTTGCCATGTATAATGATCTCCTGGTTCTGCTCATTTCACTCAGCATCAGTTCATGTAAGTCTCTCTAAGCCTCTCTGAAATCGTCTCACTGGTCATTTCTTACAGAACAATAATATTCCATAACATTCATATACCATAATTTATTCAGCCACTCACCAATTGATGAGCATCCATTCAGTTTCCAGTTTCTAGCCACTACAAAAAGGGCTGCCACAAACATTCCTGCACATGTGGGGCCCTTTCCTTCCTTTATGATTTCTTTGGCATATAAGCCCAATAGAAATGCTGCTGGGTCAAAGGGCATGCACAGTTTGATTAAGTTATCTTTTTTTAAAAATGTACTTTTTTGTAAGTTTAGATTCTTTTATTTTTTAATTTTTTTATTAAAGCTTTTTATTTGTATAACATATGTATGGGTAGTTCTTCAGCATTGATCTTTACAAAGCTTTCCGTTACAAATTTCACCCCCAGTCCCCTCCCCTCCCCTAGATGGCAGGAAGTAAACTACATGTTAATAATGTTAAAATACTTGACAAGTTGTGCAAGAAAAATCCTATCTTCAAGAAAAAAAAAGCAATGAGAGAAAGGAAACACAATGCAAGCAAACTTCAATAGAGTGCATGAAAATGTTATATTGTGGTCCACATTTCATATCCCTCTCTCTGGGTTTATATGGTCTTCTTCAGTGAACAATTGGAACTAGTTTGAGAAAATTTTTTGTTGCAGAGAGCCATGTCCATCAGAAGTGATCATCATATAGTCTTGTTGCTGTGTATAGTGATCTCCTGGTTCTGCTCATTTCACTCAGCATCAGTTCATGCAAGTCTCTCCAGGCCTCTCTGAAATCGTCCCGTTGGTCATTTCTTATAGAGCAATAATATTCCATAACATTCATATACCATAATTTATTCAGCCACTCACCAATTGATGAGCATCCATTCAGTTTCCAGTTTCTAGCCACTACAAAAAGGGCTGCCACAAACATTTTTGCACATGTGGGTCCCTTTCCCTCCTCTAAGGTCTCTTTGGGATATAAGCCCAATAGAAACACTGCTGGGTCAAAGGGTATGCACAGTTTGATAACTTTTTGAGCATAGCTCCAAATTACTCTCCAGAATGGTTGGATCCGTTCACAGTTCCACCAGCAATGTGTTAGTGTCCCAGTTTTCCCACATCCCCTCCAGCATTCATCGTTATCTTTTCCTGTCATTTTAGCCAATCTGACAGGTGTGTAGTGGTACCTCAGAGTTGTCTTAATTTGCATTTCTCTGATCAATAGTGATTTGGAGCAACTTTTCATATGACTAGAGATGGTTTTCCTTTCATCATCTGAAAATTGTCTGTTCATATCCCTTGACCACTTATCTATTGAAGAGTGGCTTGAATTCTTATAAATATGAGACAATTCTCTATGTATTTTAGAAATGAGGCCTTTATCAGAACCATTAAATGTAAAGATGATTTCCCAACTTGATGCTTCCCTCCTAATCTTGTCTGCATTTGTTTTATTTGTACAGAAAATTTTAATTTAATATAATCAAAATTATCTATCTGGTGTTCAATTAAGAGTTCCAGATCTTCTTTGGACATAAATTTATTCCATCTCCACAGGTCTGAGAGGTAAACTATCCTACATTCCTCTAATTTGCTTACAATATCACTCTTTATATCTAGAGCATGAACCCATTTAGATCTTCTCTTGGTATGTGGTGTTAGGTGTGGGTCAAGCCCCAATTTCTTCCATACTAGTTTCCAATTTTCCCAGAAGTTTTTGCCAAATAGTGAGTATTTATCCCAAAACCTGGGGTCTTTGGGTTTATCAAACACTAAATTGCTAAAGTTATTGCCTAGATTGTCCTGATATCCTATCCTATGCCATTGATCGACTGCTCTATTTCTCAGACAGTACCAAATGGTTTTGATGACTGCTCCTTTATAATATAGTTTTAGATCTGGTACAGCAAGGCCACTTTCATCTGAGTTTTTTTTTTCATTAATTTCCTTGAAATTCTTGACCTTTTGTTCTTCCAAATGAACTTTGCTACTATTTTTTCTAGACCTGTAAGATAATTTCTTGGGAGTTGGATTGGTATGGCACTAAATAAATAGATTAGTTTGGGTAGTATTGTCATTTTTATTATATTTGCTGGGCTGACCCAAGAGCACTTAATGTTTTCTCCAATTGATTAGGTCTGATTTTATTTGTGTGGAAAGTGTTTTGTAGTTTAGTTCATATAGTTTCTGACTTTTCCTTGGCAGATAGATTCCCAAATATTTTATCCTATCATCCGTTATTTGGAATGGAATTTCTTTTTGTATCTCTTGCTGCTGAACTTTGTTGGTAATATATAAAAATGCTGATGGTTTATGTGGATTTATTTTGAATCCTGCAACTTTATTAAAGTTGTAAATTGTTTCTAGTAGTTTTTTAGTTGAGTATCTAGGGTTCTCTAAGTATACCACCATGTCATCTGCAAAGAGTGATAATTTTGTTTCTTCATTACCTACTCTAATTCCTTTTATCTCTTTTTCTTCTCTTATTGCCAAAGCTAACATTTCTAATACAATATTAAATAGTAATGGTGACAGTGGGCAGCCTTGTTTCACTCCTGATCTTATTGGGAAT
Organism: Myrmecobius fasciatus; assembly: GCA_023553655.1. Lineage (NCBI taxonomy): Eukaryota > Metazoa > Chordata > Mammalia > Dasyuromorphia > Myrmecobiidae > Myrmecobius > Myrmecobius fasciatus. Next base: position 71,920 of record JAJPUD010000829.1, read on the forward strand.
GGTTCTAGTTTGTCTCCATTACATATGATGCTTGCTGATGGTTTTAAGTAGATGCTACTAATCCTTTTAAGGAAAAGCCCATTTATTCCTATACTTTCTAGTGTTTTTAATAGGAAGGGGTGTTGGATTTTATCAAATGCTTTTTCTGAATCTATTGAGATAATCATATGGTTTTTGATAGTTTGGTTATTAATATAATTAATTATGCTGATAATTTTCCTATTATTGAACCAGCCCTGCATTCCTGGTATAAATCCTACTTGGTCATAGTGTACTGTCCTGGGGATGACTTTCTGTAATCTCATTGCTAATATCTTATTTAAAATTTTTGCATCAATATTCATTAGGGAAATTGGTCTACAGTTTTCTTTCTCTGTTTTCACCCTACCTCGTTTAGCTATCAGCACCATATCGGTATCATAGAAGGAATTTGGTAGTATACCTTCTGTCCCTATTTTCTCAAATAGTTTGTATAGTATTGGAATTAATTGTTCTTTGAATGTTTGGTAGAATTCACGTGTCAATTCGTCTGGCCCTGGAGATTTTTTCTTAGGGAGTTGGTTAATAGCTTGTTCTATTTCTTTTTCTAAAATGGGGCTATTTAAATAATTTATTTCCTCTTCTGTTAACCTGGGTAATCTATATTTTTGTAGATATTCCTCCATTTCATTTACATTATCAAACTTACTGGCATAAAGTTGGGCAAAGTAACTCCTAATTATTGCTCTACTTTCCTCTTCATTGGAGGAAAGTTCTCCCTTATTCTCGAGACTAACAATTTGATTTTCCTCTTTCCTTTTTCTTATCAAATTAACTAAAGGCTTATCTATTTTGTTTGTTTTTTTTTTGTAAAACCAACTCTTACTTTTATTTATTAATTCAATAGTTTTATTTTCAATTTTATTAATTTCCCTTTTTATTTCTAGAATTTCCAATTTGGTATTTAATTGAGGGTTTTTAATTTGTTCTTTTTCTAGTTTTTTTTTTTAAATAATAAGCCCAATTCATTGATCTTTTCTTTCTTTCTCTATTTTATGCAAGTAAACATCTAGAGATATAAAATTGCCCCTCATAACCGCTTTGGCCGTATCCCACAAATTTTGGTATGTTGTCTCCTTATTGTCATTCTCCTGGATGAAATTATTGATTGTGTCTATGATTTGCTCTTTCACCCATTCATTCTTCAGGATTGGAGTATTTAATTTCCAATTAACTTTTGGTCTATTTTCTCCTGGCCTCATATTGCATGTGATTTTTATTGCATCATGATCTGAAAAAAAAGATGCATTTACTATTTCTGCCTTTCTGCATTTGATTTGGAGGTTTTTATGCCCTAATATGTGGTCAATTTTTGTATAAGTTCCATGGATTGCTGAGAAAAAAGTAAACTCCCTACTGTCTCCATTCAATTTTCTCCACAGATCTATTATACCTAAATTTTCTAACAATTGGTTTACCTCCCTGGTTTCTTTCTTATTTATTTTGTGGTTAGATTTATCTAATTCTCAGAGAGCAAGGTTGAGATCCCCCACTAGTATCGTTTGGCTGTCTATTTCTTCTTGCATCTCTCTTAATTTCTCCCCTAGGAATTTGGATGCTATTGCAATTGGTGCATATATACTTAGTATAGATATTGCTACATTATCTATGGTACCCTTTAACAAAATATAGTTTCCTTCCTTATCTCTTTTGATTACATCTATCTTGGCTTTTACTTGATCTGAGATAAGGATTGCTACCGCTGCTTTTTTTTTGTTCACCTGAAGCATAATAGGTCCTGCTCCAGCCCTTTTACCTTCATCCGATATGTGTCACTATGTTTTAGATGTGTTTCTTGCAGACAACATATTGTGGGATTCTGGTTTTTAATCCAGTCTGATATCCGCTTCTGCTTTATGGGAGAGTTCATCCCATTCACATTCACAGTTAGAATAACGAATTCTTTATTTCCTGCCATCTTATTTACCCAAGTTATGTTTTTCCCTTTCCTTTCGCCTTTCTCCCTTCCCCCCTCCTCAGTATTTTTCTTTTGATGACCCCCTCCCCCAAACAATCCACCACCCTTTAGATCCCCTCCCCCTGGTTTTACTCCTTTCCCCTGAGTCTTCTCTTTTCCCTTCTATTAGATTAACCCTTTCTTTTCCTCCTTTCCCTCCCACTTCCCTCTAGCAACGGACCAGTTTCTCTGTGAAATCAAGTGTCTGATGTACACTTTTAGAGCCCAAACTGATGAGAGTAATATTTACACAATGCTCATCTCCCTCCCTTCTGTCTCTCAATTATATTAGGTTTTCTTTACCTCTTCATGAGATTGATTTTACCTTGTTTTTACCTCCTTTTTTAAAATCTTATTTTACCACCTTTCCCCCAGTATAACCTTTCCCCCTCTAGTTTTCTTTTTCATATTATCAAAGTAATATCTAGTTAATTATACCCCCAAACTTTAAGTATACCCCTAGTAAAAATAAAGTTCTCAAGAGTCCTTTCCTTTTTACCTTTTTATGCTTCTCTTGAGTTCTGTGTTTGGAAGTCGAATTTTTTTGTTCAGGTCTGGTCTTTTCATTAGAAATAGGTGAAATTCGCCTATATCATTAAATGACCATCTTCTTCCCTGGAGGATAATGCTCATTCTAGCTGGATAGGTTATTCTTCGCTGTAATTCAATTTACTTTGCCCTTCGGAATATCTGGTTCCAGGCCCTTCTATCCTTCAATGTGGAGGCTGACAGATCGTATGTGATTCTAATGATTGATCCTTGGTATTTGAACTGTTTCTTTCTAGCTGCTAGAAGAATCTTTTTCTTGGTGCGATAGTCCTGAAATTTAGCCACGATATTCCTTGGGGTTTTAATTTTGGGGTCTCTTTCAGGAGGTGGTCATCAGTGAATTCTTTCAGTGGTGATTTTGCCTTCTGATTCTACAACCTCAGGGCAGTTTTCTTTCAGGATTTCCTGGAAGATAGTGTTTAGATTCTTTTTTTCATCATGGCTTTTAGGAAGTCCAATAATCCTTAGATTGTCTCCTAGATCTATTCTCCAAGTCAGTTGTTTTTCCTAGGAGATATTTCATATTTTATTCTATTTTTTCATTTTTTTGTTTTTGTTTGACTGATTCTTGATGTCTTATTGAGTCATTCACTTGAATTTATTCAATTCTTGTTTTTAAAGTGTTGTTTTCTTCAGTTACCTTTTTTAGTTCCTTTTGTAACTGGCCAATTGAATTTTTTGTTCATTGCACTCTTTTTCCACTTCATTAATTTTGTTTTTCAACAAATTGGTGTCTTTTTCAAATCTCTTTTGCAGGGCATTGTATCCTTCTTGCACTGAATTCAGTTTATTTTCCCATTTATCCTCCAGCTCTTTTTTGAGTTTTTTTTTATGCAATCTTCCAGAAAGGCCTTTTGAAAAGGGGACCAGTGATGGTCCTTGATGACTTCCTCTGGAGTTTTGTCTAAAGGAACCTCAGGATCTGGGGTCTGCCCTTCTTTCTCTTGATAGAAGCTGCCTATGGTGAGAGCTCTCTTTTGCTTCTTCATTTTTTTAGACAGCGTGGGGGGTCTGTTTAAGGCTAGAGAAGCCAAGGATGTAGTAGTTTGCCCTGGGGCACTTCGGCGAGTTGACTTAAGGTGCTGGGCCGGTGGGGGCTAGGACTAAGTCCGAATTACTCCTTAAAAAAGGTAAATCTGCCAGAACACCTGCCCCCAATCAGGGCAGAGTATCCTGAGTGCCTTAGATATACTCCAGGTGTTTGGAATTTCTGCCACAGTGAGCTGAGGCCCACCCTCCCTTCCGGACTGCACTGAGTAAACTGTTTACCCCTCTGCCCAAGTTAAACAGACCTGATATGAAGTTCTTCAAAGATATGTGCAAGCAGTTTCCAAATATTTCTGGATTCGTTGACTTGAAGATCAGTTCAGAGGCTTATTTTATTGTTGATTTGAGAGGAGGTCAGAGGAGGACACAGAGAGTCATGTTTTCACTCCACCATCTTAGCTCCACCCCCGTAAGTCTTAAAAAAAATGCACTTGTAATGGTAAGGCTTATTTTATTACTTAAATTAAAAATAAAATTAAAAGTATAAATATAATTATACCTAGTTTGTTAGACTAACAGTAGGGTTTTTTTTAAAACTTCATTTTTCCTAGCAATTTTTCCAATGATTGAGCTATGAATTTCTATGACTACTGAATGCTTGTTAGAGGAACTCTTTTTGTTGTTGTGAAAATACAATATTAGCTTGCTTTGGCTATGTTTTTGCCAACCTTTAGTTAGTGATTTCATTGAACTCATTATCATCTGAATGAAAATTCTAACCACCAGTTTTTTTTAATTTCATTTCATTTTTATTGAGGCAATTGGTGTTAAGTAACTTGCCCAGGATCACGCGGCCAGGAAGTGTTAAGTGTCTGAGGCCAGATTTGATCTCAGGTTCTCCTGACTTCAGGGCTGGTGTTCTATCTACTGCACCACCTAGCTGCCCCACCATTTACTCTTTTTTTTTTAATAGAGCTTTTTATTTACAAAACATATGAGTGATTTTTCTACATTGACCTTTGCAAAAACTTTTTTTCCCAAGCTTTTCCCCTCCTTCCCCCCACTCCCACCCCTAGATGACAGGTAATCTAATACATGCTAAATAGGATAAATTATACGACAAATACAATACATGTATACATATCTAGACAGACACCATTTACTCTTGAAATAGAATAGGGTTAAGGACTTATGAATCCAATCTCCTCATCTCAAGATCAACAACATGATCAACTATAACATCCTACCTACCTCCCAAACCTTCTTCCCTATCATTGTTGAGGATACCATCATCCTGCCAGCCATTCAAGTTCCCAATCTCAGTGTCATCCTTCATTTTTTCTTCTTCCTTACCCCACATATTCAATGTAATGTCAAATTGTGTTTCTACCTCACAACATCGTGGTAGAGACTCTCTTCACTCCTCTCTCTAGCTTCAACCCTATTTCAAGTTTCCATTCACTTTCACTTGAATTACTACAACAAATCTCTGAATGTTTTTTTTTTTTGACTCATCTCTCTCCACTCCATCCATTCTCCCTCACTTGATAAAATTAACTTTTTCTATCACACAATCACCCTTTAAATGCTTTCCATCTCACAAAAGCAACCTAAATTATGAAGCTATACACATACAATGGAAACATTGTTTCCTCATTTACCTTCCATACCCTCATCTTTTTTCTTCCAATTTTATAATTGACTTGGATAAAAGCATTAGTGCTACGATTATCTAATTTTCATTTAGAATAATGTTGCCAGACACATACCACATAGAATAATAGAATTAGGATACAACAAATTATCTGCAGCATCTGAAGAGTAAAGTGGAATCTAATAAGATGAAACTTAATAGATAGAAATATAAAGCTTGAGCTTAAAAAAATTAACCAAAATTTCAAAGCAAGGAAAACATGATTAAATGGTAATTTGCTCCCAAAGGGGGATGTTTTAGTGGCATGCTAGTTCTAACCAATTCAGCATCGTGATGTGATGGCCTAGAAAGCTAATAAGATCTTAAACTGTATGAAGGGATAATGACAACAGGCATCATGGGATTTTAGCCTCCATATGAGAAGATATCTTAAAGGCCATCCAACAAAACCCTCTTATTTCATTGTGTAAGAAAATGAGGCCCAGATATAGTGAAAATTTGGATTCGTGAAATAAGAAGTGATTATTTTCTTTTCAGAAAGACTCCAATTAAATTAAATGGTTATATTTTCAGGTGCATTTAAAATAAGATGGAATCACAGACCACTCTTCAGTTAAATAGGAGTTTCTTCTTTAGTTGAAATTTTAATGATCAAGAATTAATAACTTATGTCAATTAATTTTAGATGGTCATGGAAGACATTTGAAAATAGGATTATTTGAAGCCTAATAAGATCAAAATCTTTACATCACCTTGGAAAAGGCAACAAAATAATTTATGGATCTCACATATTCAAAATTTTGTGCCAAGTGGTTCAGGAGAAATGAAGATTTACTTAGATATGGTGTTTGCCCTAGTAAAACTAAAAGCCCAGCAAAGAATTAGTAAAGGTACACAAAAAATTGAATTGATCAATGTGGGAGATGAGGTCCATGTGCAAATGGTCAGTAGAGCTTTTGGGAGCTGGCCTTTGAGCACGACATTAAAGGATGGATAAGAATTTGATGGGTTAATTTAAGGGTATTATTCCATATTTAGAAAATGATGGAGACAATGGAAGATGGTGGCACAAACATGATATACACGACAGTGAAGTGCCTAAATTGGACCTGGTCCTTGAATCCAAATCCAGCACCACATTTATCACGGTGCTTGAAACAGAACAGATACCCTCAAAAGTTTAATTAATTAAATAAAGTAGTTTAAAAAAAGGTATAATGAACAGAAAAAGAGGAGAAAGTTCAAACAAGTAGAAAACATTAAATAGAACATGAAGGACAAAATATGCTTTTTCTTCAACTTAAGTAGGTAAAAATGTAATTGCAGAAATATTTTTCAGAGTACAGTAAGATAACTAAATAAAATCCTGTAGGAAGCTGCTCAAACACTGGTCTTTGAAAAGGTCAACATTAATGAAGAAAAAGGATTCCATATTATAATTTTTCCTCTTCTATCTGTCTATATAATTCACAAGATATGAATGCTCAGTGCGACCTTGATTGTCCCTCCCCTCTCAGAAGTTTTGGTTGGCTTAATTTTTACCTGTAATTGCTCAGCTGGTTTCTCTGAAGCTCTTTCTCCAGTGCATCATGAAATGGCATGTACTTTGTATTTCTTTTTTTTTTTAAATGTGTTTACATGGCAATATGAAGTAAGTCATAGGACTTTGTATGACAACATCTTTAAATGGAAACTGATTCTGATTTTTAAAAACTCATTAAAATTCCTATTTATTCATGTTCAGGTACCTGAGCACATCAGTATTCTCTATGAATGACTATTATTGGACAGCATTAGAAAAAATTGATTTAACTTAGGTGATCTTTAAAATCAATTTTTGATACCTTTTGCTTGTATATTAGCTAAATTCACTTCTCTTCTATATGTTTCCATCTCCTCCCAGAGAACAATATCATAGAACAAATTTTGTTTTAAGGAAAAATATCTTTTAATACAAGAGATCAATACAGTAAAACAAAACAAAACAAAACAAAACAGAAATAAACAAACAGAAACACCCTGACAATATTTGAAATATTTTACATCTGGAAAGATTTCTGCCCCATACTCCTGAAATTTTTTTTTCTTTTGGAGGGAGGATTTAGCTCTAGTGTCTTCTTTGGAGCCATGCTTATCTTTCATCATTTTTCAGCATTCATTTTCAATTGTTTGCTGGTGGTAATTTTCATTTACATTGTTGGAGTGATTTGTGCTTATTATTTTCCTGTTTCCATCTACTTTACTTTGCATCATTTCACCTAAGTCAATCTTTCTCAAAGATCCTGATATTGTTGATTGATCCTCTGGATAATAATCAAAAAAGGTTTTCCTAGGTAGAATTTCTGTCTCCATGAGTCAGTGTATTTTAGTCATATCTATTAACAAGCTTTTTAATTAAATTCTTCATAGTTATATCTCCACTATCTAATATCAGTTTTAGGACATTTCTGTAGGAGAATAATAGAGTGAAATGATGCAAATAACATGCAATCAAGACTAAAGTCATGATGTCATAGAAATGGCTAGTCTATCCAGGATTAAAAGCCAGCATTTTGAGGATCCTAGAATTGTATAGCACCCCAATAACTGAAATTACTATCAGAAGGGAGTCATTTATCACTGCTTAAACATCTGCTGTATATTATCCAATACTGGTGACAATGAAAAGTATATAATGCACCCAGATAACTGAAAATGCAGTGTTGCAAGTCTATGTGTGGTTTACAAATCCTGCAGAATCTCCAGAAAACCTGTGCTTCTTTCTGGGAAGATTCCATAGGATTGTTTGTCAAGACTGAAGTGTGATTGCTATTGACTACTATGACAACCCACTTTGACACTGACTAGATTTTGATATGGAGGCAAATTCATGAACCAATCAGAAAAAAAATGTCATTGCACTTGAACTAAAGGATTTGTTGTTTTTTTTTTTTTTTTAAAGAATCCCTGAATGCTTTTTCTATTAGAAGGCATCTTAAGGAACATCTGGCCCAATTTCTTTATTTTTCAAGAGTTGATCTGGGGTTCAAAATCTGCCCTGTTGTCAGGCCAGATCTTTTAGCACTGGAAACTCTGAATACAAAGAATCAGTGACATTAGTAAAGTGTGCTTTTTGAAAATATCTACTATGGGCATAATGGGGACTTCTGGCATGTTAACTAATGCTCAGTCTCTAGCCTTATGGAGTATGGAACCAAAAAGAAGAACAATTTAAAATTTAACTTTTGCCCTGAGGTTGTTAGTGCATGGGTCTGTTGCGTGAACCAGAAAGTGTGGGGGGGGGGAGAACCAAACTACAGCCCCCCCTTTAGGATAAGCTTATTTACCAGTCTTTTCAATGACAACAATTAGCAGATTTCCTGACTGATTTTTTTTCTCTCCTCAATACTTCCCAGGTAGCACATTTTATTCTGAGAGCTGTCCTAATCGAGACATTTTTCTTATATCTATTGAAAATCTGCCTTTTGCAATTCTCACTCATCACTTCTAATTCTGCTTTCTGGGACCAAGCCAACCAAGTCTCATTCTTCTTTCCTAGCAAGAGGTCTCCAGTGAAGGCACTTAGTCTTTGCAGCATCTTAATAGAGCATGAATTGGAGCTCTTTCAAAATGTGGGCAGAGGCAGGCCTTGATGATTAGTTTCCCCTAGACAGCTTCTAATACTTGAGAGAAAGGTAACCAATGAGAAGCCAGAAGAATTATCAGGGTACTCTTCAAGAGGAGGAGTTGATAAAAAAGCCAAAGTACTAAAACCAAATGTAGGTTTTGGTAAAGGCTCTTTGTTTATTGAAATGAGAAAGGTAGAGGGGAGTGTAGGTGGTGGGGGGGAGAGAGACAGAGACAGAGACAGAGAAACAGGGATGCTAGAGATGAAAGAATTTATAAATTAGTGGATAATATATTTGGGTCTGTGCTTCGGGAAAAATCACTTTGATAGCTGAATTATGATGGATTGGAGTGGGGAGAGACTTGAGGCAGGCGGTGTATCATCATACCAAATGTAGTAGTCCCAAGTGTAAGGTGATGTGCCAGATTGAGAGCAGAGGGGAAAAGAGGACATACTTGGGAGATGTTGCATCCTTTTGGCACAGATTGGATATAAGAGGTGAGAGATAGGGTAGAGTCAAGGATAACACTTAGGTAGTGAGTCTCAGGGACTGGGAGGATGATGGTGCTTTAGAGAAGTTAGGAGTGGGGGAGGCTTTAGGGAAAAAAATAATGAGTTCAGTTTTGGATATGTCGTCTATCAGACAGCCAGTTAGAAATGTTTGGAAAGCAAGTGATTATGTGAGATTTGAGATTAGTACAGAGGCAGAGTCAGGAAAGGTAAATTTGAACATCATTAATACAATGATGGTCATTAAATCTATGGGAGTCTATGAAAGTGAAGTAGTATAAGAAGAGAAGAGGGGAGGGTCCAGGACAGAAACCTGAGGAATACCTGAAGTTACAAGGTTTAACCTGGATAAGTCAGATAGGGAAAGCAAAAACAACACAATAACAAAATCGGGAGAAAGTGATGTCCTGCAAACCTTGTTAGGTGAAAGAGCGTGTCAAGGAGATCCACAGTCTCAGAGGCTTTGAGGGAGAAGGAGGATTGAAAAAAAGATTATTGGATCTGGCAGTGAAGAGATTATGAGAGTAACTTTAGAGAGAGCAGTTTGGGCAGAATGATGAGTGAGAAACCAGATCATAAGGGGTTAAGAATTAATTGAAAGGTGAGAAAGTGAAGCCACTTATTCAAGCTGACCTCTTCATGTTTGATGACAAATGGCCTACTTACACTTATGGCTTCAAATCACATCTTGGACAGAATCCCAGTAATCAAAACTGAGTTTCATATTATTTAGTATTTACAAAGTGCTTTACATATGATATCCATCAATTAATTAGTCAAAGCATGTTTGAAGAAATAGTGTTTTTTATTAGAGACAAAAATTCAATGGATACAATTATTCTTATTTATACCAGGCTTATATTCTCAAGAGCGAGACTCCAAAGGTTCTGGAGTCTTCCAGAAACTCTGAGTGACGTTCTTTAGATGTCGTCATATTGCTTTTACACATGAGGAATACAGGATTCAAAGAGTTCAAGTTATTTATCTGTTTTTCCCAACATAATCAAATGGCTGTCTTTACCAGCTGTATGACCTTAGCAAATCACTGAACAGTAATAACTACCATTTGTTTAGTGTTTAAAGTTTACAAAGCGTTTTATATAGATTATCTCATTTGCTCTGCATGACTGTGGGAAAATGTAATCATTATTGTGATTTTTAACACAAAGAAAAATGAAGATTAGACAGTTTAAATGGTCACGTTTAATAAATATCTAAAGAGGATCAGGAGCATTCTTGACCTCAAATCCATCACTGTCTCCATTATGCTCTCAGTGTCGCTTATAATATTAGGAACTTCATTTCTTCATCTGTAAAAAACAACAACAACAAAAAAAAAACACGGTTGAACTTCTAGCTCAAAAATTTTCTATTCCTTTCTTTAGCCACAGAAAGTAGACTCAAGAGTTGAGATTTTATGAGTTTCCTTTCAATTTAAGTCTATTTTTGCTGCCTCTAAATTAAAATCCCTATCACACTACTTTGTCATTTGCAATTTCCTTATCTTTTCCAACTTTGGTCAGTTTTTGGCTCATCTCTTCCTGGTATAATTTTTTTTTAAATAGGGTATGTATATGTGTGTGTATATGTGTGTGTGTGTTTGACACACATGTGTAAATGGAGAGAGAGGGGGGCAACACATCTAAGTATATAAGAATTCATTATCCTGCGTATGAGAAATGTTGAACAAAATATACTGATTTGGTTAAATGAAGAATACATTAGTAGCCTAATAGTATAGTCTAAAATTTCTTAACTGTGCATGTTTGTTCTTATATTCCCATGCATGATAGCTTTAAATAACAACTAAAAAAACCTATATGGGAGAATAGGACATGTGGAAAATAATTAAGGAGAATAGCCTAATTAGACCCAGCCTTTTACAGCCTTCAGTAGCTAAATACTGTAACATTCATTCTATAAGTTTCAAGTTAGCATGCATTACAAATTTTAGCCAGGATTCTATTAATACTAATTAATGATATACATATTACATGTGTGCATTACAATAATTATATAAATAATATGCACAATTGATGCACAATTATAGATATACATGTATGTGTATATATGTGTGTATATACATGTGTGTATATACATGTGTGTATGTGTATGTGTACATGTGTATGTGTACATGTGTGTATGTGTATGTGTATATGTGTGTATATACATGTGTATATGTGTGTATATACATGTGTATATGTGTGTATATACATGT